>APFE030234685.1:365712-421735 GCA_000404065.3 Pinus taeda | reverse complement strand
CATCAAGTCACTCTTTCAAGCCATTCCCATACATGTACTTGAAAGTATGCACCCCATCCTACATCAAAGTCTCTGACCTCAACTCCTCAATGCATCAGATCCTCTAAGTCCACCATATATGAAGTCCCCCAAAAGTCACAACAATCTCATGTCATCATGAGCCCCATGAGTCATCTCCAACCAACATCTCAGCAAGCATACAAGTCTCAACCCAAAGGTCTCTGCAATATGCCTCAACTCTCCATGTAGTAGGAATGCTCCATAATCTTCTCACAACTCCATCAAAGTCCATGGCCTTGTTGTACAAGAGTGCACAACCTCTCCATCGGCTGATAAGTAAAACATCTCCATGTCACATTAGAAAATCCACCTGCACAACATGCCTGCCTTAGCACTCCTCACTGGATGCCCATAAGTGACACCTCTACAAGTGCTCTTACACAGTGTCCCTGCATAAGACTACCATGCTCCACGTCTCCAACCTGATGTCCATGACTAAGTTACCATGTAGTCCAACCAAGTAGACCCATCACAACAATCGGTCATCCTTACCCAAGTCTGCAATCTTCGGTCTAGTAAACTCAGTCACCAAACCATATCATCATCATTACGAGTCCTTCCATCATAGCTCCTCCACCAAAGGGTCCACCAAGACTATCTCTTAGTCTCGGCCATGAGAATTCCACCAAAGTGTGTGCTCTTCAATCTATCCATGAGTTATGTCGGGCACTTAGCCATGTGGCTAAATCATGACCCATTCCTCTGCAACGATCATCATGTTCCACCCTTGTCACCGACCTTTTTACCTTCTAACATAAGGTCACAAACAACCCTAACAAGTCCTGCAACAATCAACAATCCTTGTTTCTCCATACAAGGTCTCATCATAGTCATCCATGGTAAGATGCTCCCTAGCATCGGTAAACTAACTTTTCCCTTTCCTGCATATGGTCCATCTACCAAATTCTCAAGTGAAACACAACTATCAATACTTACTTCATCATCATGAGGCTCCTCCATGAGAGTATCCTCATCCATCCATGTCTGCAAACTGCACAATCCTGGTCCAACTTGATCAATCCCAAGTTCATCCTCCATCGTTGTTGTTATCACAAAATCAAGCACTGAAGGGCTGCTGATCAGGTAGACTCTGTGTAACTGTTTCAGACCAATCTTTTGACTAGGGATTAGCCTCCCTAACCTGAGAGGGCTCTCTCAAAAAAAAAGTTATTATTGATTTTGATTGTTGATAAGAGGGCTAACTCTTGTAAAGTACATTTAATAAACATGTTGGCTGGACAGACATTACAAAGACTTCCATTGGGCTTATGGAGTTGATCATATTCAATAAAATATAACACTACTCATGCATAGAAGTCAAGGCAGCAATGTTTAAATACTCAAAACATCATATCATAGAAACCTCAGTTTACAAATACACACAGGAAGTCAAAGCAGCATAAGTGAATTCTGAGTGATTGTGTATTTATACAACTATAAAAAGCATTAAAGATAAGACAAAACCACATATCGTGAGCATTTGAAACAATGTAAGAATCCTGAGAAGATAAACAACAAATTATATTACCAAACTGAGTTTTTACACAAGCCAAAGCAATACTTTGTTTCTAAAAATGTCCAACCCTGATTACATAGAAGATTCAGCTATATATAGAAACAAAAGTCTAACTACTTGGAGCTTCCTCCTCCAGCGTGAGGGGAGCTCGATGACTGCCACTAATGACACCTATTTGATTTTAACAAATTATTTAATACAACAACCACTAACAGAAGTTCTAAAGAGTTCTAATTTGGTTAAAACTCTAATTCTATCTTCTTCATAAATTGATTCCTCCTTGCAGCTTTGACACTTGGCTTCCTCTTCGTTTGGTTGAGATGGCATGAGATGAGCAATTAATGTCCCATGTTGACCTTGAACGTATAATCTCTAACTGCCCAGTAGTAGTAGGTGATGTCCCCTGCTTCTTGGTCCCTGTTTTCCTCAATCTGCTCGAATATACAACAGCATGTTTGAAGCCTTTAATAACCCAAGGTATGTACTGCTGCCATGTTGCTGATGTGGTGTAGGCTAGATTGATGGACAGGTGTCTCTCTTTCAAAAACTCCTGCTCATAATAACAACTGCTGTCTGTGTTAAAAAACGTCATCTACAGCAGTTTCGTAGCGCGCTACGAAACTGCTGTTTTATTTAAAACAGTTTGCCCTTTGACCCAAGATTTTTATCACCCTGAATTACAGGACAACTACCATGAAGACTCAATAGATCCAAAGTAGCATTGGGTTTTAAGCTCCAAAAGAGCAAAGCATCTCCTATCCTCGGCCTCACTGATAAGCCAGATCTTCCACATTTAAATAACTCGTTCCACCATGGAACACTACTGCTCTCTACTTTAACTCCTGGAAAAACAGTCTCTCCTCCCGTGTCTTGACAATAAGTCACAAAAGCTGCTAAGGCCGAGGCTGCTTCAATTGCTTTATCTTTAGTATCACCTTTGGCTTGCCTGCTTACTTCAGTAGGTGTCTCCATGGAATCATGCTTGCTCTTTGAAAACCTTTTAACAACTGATTTGGTTTGTGAATTGTAGAAATATTCCCTTAGAGATGCAACAGTTTCAACTACGGGCTCAATTTCTGAAACTGGTCTGAAAATTGAAGAAAATACTGGAATATTTATTGATATAGGAGTAACTGATACCTCTGGGGAAACTTTATCAATCACATGATTAGCTTGGTGGGATTTCTCTGGGCCACTATCAGAATGTTCCAAACCAAGGTACTGCTCCCAAGCTCCAAACACATCTCGCCTCTAAAAACAAGTAGACACAATGTCCGGGTCTTGAAGATATTCAGGACGACCCAAAAAACGAATGTGAAATTCCACTTGCAAAATTCTTCATTGGGAACATGCAATTTCATTTTTATTTTTTCGTTTACTTCTGCTAATGTTTTGCCTTCATGGATAGCCAAAAGAAGGGCTTCCCGAAGTTTTAAGGGCTTCCCGAAGTTTTGCACCATGTGGTTCTGGGATGCACTCTTTGTGATGATACCCATGAATCAACCAGTCCTGGGGGCCTACATTTTTCTCCTCTTCTGGGACCTCCTCTGCTCGCAGAGTCCAATATTGATTATCTATGTTCTCAATCTTTTTATTCAAGGGGAAAATCTCGTAAATTCTGTGGTAGAAGACCTGAAGTAATCTAATATCCGCATTTGGACTTGAAAGCTCAACCCTTGTCTTGAGTTCATTGAAAACATCACCGACAGTACTCTTTTTTGGAAATCTAATGCTGTGCACAGATACCTCATCTTTTGTTTTATCAGGTGGGAGCAATCGAAGATCCGGACCATATACGGCTTCCAAAAACAATCTCAATTCTAGTACAAGCTGCACCGCTCCTCAAATGAACATCTCATCATTGGCCCTGTGTCATTACAATTGATACCATGTCTAGTAATAGCCATCAAATGACCTCGATATGTCATTGTGTCACATAGAATAGCTAAATGCCTATAGTTCACATATGACCCATTAAATGATATCACAACTCGAAGTTCATCTAGAAGAGCTTTCCTCACAGCCTCTATTCCTAGCACTTCAATAACCTCAATCAAGTGATTACTTGTTGTCCTAGTAGCATCTACATCTTCATGGCACATGACAGCTAACATATTGACACCCTCTGTATCTAGCATCCATTCTGTCTCAGGCTTAAATCCATCATTCTCATCAAACTCGTCGATTTTTCCAGACTTGATAAACACTTTATTGATATCTGGAATTCCCCTTAGAGCCATTTCTGCATTGTCATCATTAAAAATGCATGTCAAATCATCATCAAACTCAAGGTTGATCTTTTCTGCAATGTCTGCCATACTAAGCTTTTTATTTACCATCATCTCTCTGTTCAATTCTATACGGAGTAGCCACGGAGATATATTTTCTGGTGCAATATCCTCATCTATGATAGTACTCATTGGATCTGGATCATACCACACTTCAGTAGCCTCTGTAACACTTCGCAAAGTTATGTACTCTAAAGCACACTGCACATTCTTTGCCTTTTCCTTTGTCTTGTTGACCTCAGGTTTTAGATACACTGATAGTGATGGTGTTTTTATTTTCTTTGCAACATTTATGATTTCCCTAAGTCTTGTGACACCAAGGGTAATCTTCTTGGCAATGACACCAGCATAATGGAAAGTATTTAGTGTCATCTAAGTAGTTGGCTCACCAATGGACTGTGCTTTAACACAAACCAATGATATCCTCCATTGCCTTTACAAGATGCCTCTGTATGTAACCTGTTTCCGAAGTCTTCACAGCAGTTTCTATCAACCCTTCTCTACCTCCCATTTGAAGTAATGAAACTTCTCATTTAGCGTAATTGTATACATTTAGTTCAACATCTTCATATCGTGCTCTGGCCACCAACGTGTGAGCATGTACTCACAGCTACATGAACTTTGAGGCTTCGAGATTCAAAATTGATGACAAGCATACACACAGGAGCTTGAGAGTATGCCACCTGTAAAAGACATCCACTGCATAGCTATTTTGCATGACAGTTGCTATGGATTCGAACAAGTCCCCAATTTGTAGCGCAGCCTAAAACATGTTGCGCTGCGAAATTACAAAAAGGCTTTATGCGCTGTGAAATTACAAAAAGGATTTATGCGCTGCGGAAACACTTTAAAATTATCACATGAGCTACAAAATAACCTAAAAAGCTTTGTGACACATTGTAACTCATGCACAGTTTCACACATGGCTATGAGACGGGGATGACTGAGAATGACCAGTGATGGGTGAGAATACATAGTTGACTCAAGACTCTAAGGCAAACAAAAATTCAAACATAGACTAGCACCGACCTTTACCATCAAACAAAAGTAAGACATTTGGCATTGAAATTTTGTCAGTGATAACAGTGGCTCCACTTGGGATAGTGTGCTCCTGTAGTACACTAAGAACTCGTAGGTCCAGTGCTTTGTCCTTTTTATAACCAGCATGGATTTGCTTGACAAACATCCCCTTCAAACTTCTTGGGCCTTCACCTCGGGCTTAAGCTTGATGATCACTGTATGAAAAAGAAGTCTATATCTACTAAAAAAGAAAAATGCTCAGTCAACCTACTTTGAGCTTATTTGCATATTCCTACCTACCTACCCTATCCATTTCAAATTTCTTTCGGCTCAATCAATGTGAAATTTCCAATGTAGCCAATCATTTGTCTTATCCGATATTGGATTTCTTCGACTGCATCGAAGTTCAGAGCCAACATGATTTCTTTGACTGCATCGGAGTTTAGAGCCAACATGATATTGTGATGACCGCTACCACTGAAATTGCCTCTGATCTTCATAGAAAAACTGAAACACTGGAGAGTAAAACTCTTCCATGTATTTAGCTATAGGATCCCAGAATGCATGATCAGCTTGATGATTCTTGTAACTTTTTGGTTCTGCAAACTGATCTTCAACAACAGCATACAGTTCCTCAATCGTGAAAGAGAAAGGAACCAACATTCTCTCCTTGTGTTCTGCCATAGAAAGCTTCTGAAGATAATGATTTTAGAGAAGAAGCCAAAGACAAAGAAAAATTTTTACTTGTATCTCCATTACCATTATCATTATTCCATTGTTTAAAACCTTGAACTGAAGGAGAATTTGCCAACTCCTCTGATCTATCTATCCATTCGTCCACAAACATAAGCCAAAAGTTTTCAAATGACTTGATAGATTTGGCAGGAAAGCTTTCAATCCACTGTTTACATTTCCCTTGAAATGAATCATAGAACAACATAATGCAAACATCCTCATGCTTAACTCTAAGAAGCTCCGCAAATTCACAGAAATTTAATATATGCTTCACAGCTAAACTCAAGTCTTCTCCATTGAATTTTGGACCATTCCTTAGAAAATATGCATCCTTGGGAAAATGATTTGGGAAACCATGAATTCCTGAAAAATATATGCATGCATTCCTTGAAATAAGAATGGTAGCATCTGGGTCCTTCATAATTCCAGTGGAATCACCATGAATCTATGAATTTTGAATTCTTCAACAATGGAGTCGCCAAGGTAGATTTGCAACCTCGAAAAATCTTCTGAGCTCCTGCTACCTTCAGAAGTTCAGCAACATACTTTTTCGGGAATGAGTAATCTTCAGACTCCCGGCAGACGCACCAAAATGTTATCACAAAATCAGTCTTTGAAGGGGCTGTTGATCAGGTAGACTCTGTGTAACTGTTTCAGACCAATCTTTTGACTAAGGATTAGCCTCCCTAGCCTGAGAGGGCTCTCTCAAAAAAAAAGTTATTATTGATTTTGATTGTTGATAAGAGGGCTAACTCTTGTAAAGTACATTTAATAAACATGTTGGCTGGACAAACATTACAAAGACTTCCATTGGGCTTATGGAGTTGATCATATTCAATAAAATATAACACTGCTCATGCATAGAAGTCAGGGCAGCAATGTTTAAATACTCAAAACATCATATCATAGAAACCTCAGTTTACAAATACACACAGGAAGCCAGAGCAGCATAAGTGAATTCTGAGTGATTGTGTATTTCTACAACTATAAAAAACATTAAAGATAAGACAAAACCACATATCTTGAGCATTTGAAACACTGTAAGAATCTTGAGAAGATAAACAACAAATTATATTATCAAACTGAGTTTTTTACACAAGCCAAAGCAATACTCTGTTTCTAAAATTGTACCAACCCCTGTTACATAGATGATTCAGCTATATATAGAGACATAACTCTAACTAATCGATATTCCTCCTCCAGCATGAGGGGAATTCGATTCTGCCTATGATGACACCTACTAACTTTTAACTAACTAATAATTAAAGCTGACTATTAATTGACAGCGCTGGAATCCTAAAACAATTAAAATTCTAATTCTACTAGATCTTCTAGACTTCTAAATCAAATAGGACTCAAATTCTATAACAGCCTTGATCTTCAATCATTTTCGTTCTATGACATCTGGAGTTTGGCTAAGATAGCTGTGATGAATCTTTAATGCTCAATGTTTGTCTTCAATGACACATCTTTTCTGTTACCCTGAAACATAGGCCCCTGTTTGTCGGTCCTTGATGTGCTATTCTATTTTGGTCGTCCAACACTTAGCATCACCGAGTATGCAGTAGTAGGTCCTTTAAGTCTTTAATAACCCAAGAATATAGGGCATTACTATGTTACTGATATGCTGGAGGCTTCTTTTATGGACAGGTGTCTCTCTTTAAAATTCCCGCTCATAATATCAAAATAGCTGCTCTGCGTTTAAAATCATCACCTACAGAAGTTTCGTAGCGCGCTACGAAACTGTTGTTTTTATTTGAAACAGCTTGCTCTTCTGGAAGAAATTCAGGCTCTAACATACAGTAGTGCATGTTCCGCACTGATTCAAGACCTTAAGAATAGGTTCTTCAGGTAACTTCAAGCTAACAACTCCTGTCACAGCCCAATTTTTACCAGTCCGCAGTTTTCACCATCAGGCGTTGAAATAAAGCAAACTCAACAATCAAAACCTGAATAACAAGTGTAAAGCTTATAATTCTAACGAACAAATGGCTTGGACGCAATCCTCGAAAGATATTTATCTGATCCGGTTTCCTTGAATAAAACCTACTCCCTTAGAAAAGCGCGATGTTCCTGGTGAAAAGGAATATCTGGATCATACTCAAGCGCACCCACAATATCCATTATATACTCTTCGCTGAAAAGCTTTTCGAAGATTTGTGTATTATTCAATAGAATAATTCCTTTGACAATTTTAAATATCAAATGAAGGCCATCATTGTTCTCCAAATCTTCACATATTTTGAACAAATCAAGAAGCTTCGGTATAAATGTTTGATTTTGAACTATAAGCGCAGCCATCCGAATATGATCCATAATACAGCCCTCCATTACGGTCTTCAAGATTAGAGGAAGTGTCGATAGCTCCACCTGTGGAGGCTCTCTGAGTTCACTGTTACCTCCATGGGCTGCATCATCATTTCCCTGTGATGTACCGGGATGCTCTAAGTCATCATTTATAGAGCGTACTCCAATTTCCAGACCACCAATGGTAGGAAAATGAATAGACCTTTGGACACTGCATATTTGATCTCATATGAAAGAACAACCCATAGCCTCTTGAAAGCTAAGAGCCAGCTCAGTGGCAATTTCAGGATCACGCCAAGCAATTGTTGTATCTTCTTGTCTTCTATAGATGTCATTTCTGCAAGGTGAAGTACCATCTGTGCACGTGCTGCCCTTTCATTATAAACCTCGAGCAAACCATTTCCCGGATTGCACGCGGGAATTCTCATAAACTTGTTTTTGCAAACGAATTTTCAATACATTCCCTATAGTGTCGATTATTGGAGTCCGAATGCCAAACATTCTGAATTGTATCCACAATAGCCTATAATAGATGTACTCTTTCCGACAATAGAATCACTTCCTCTGATGCCCTTTTCTTGCAAATATTCCGTGCCAAATGCAGCATCCATAGCTAAAATCAATCTTTTGCGCTGATTAACAGTTCTATCCTTCTTGCGTAATACTTATATTTTGAATTCATGGATGAAGACAAAATATTTGGACCATATAAAGATAAATCCATGTTTCTGGATGTCCTGTTAATATCCTCACCCATTTTACCATTCAAGAAGGTTTTATCTTCTTATATGTATAGCCAACAAAATTCAAGTCCTTTGTTGTCAACATCTTCCGCCATGGTCCTGATCCTGCTCTCGTCTAAGATGGAGGTTCAACTTCATCAAACTTTTCAAAGTTTTGTGTGTCCAGTTCCCCGTTGACCTCTGGTCTATATGCTGCCTCAGCTTCATACAGCTTATCCCATACAATGCCTTTAAACCATGGATGTGCCTTTATCTCATCAGCACCTCTAGAACCAAGCCTGTGCTCAATATCACAGAGTAACCTACGAATAAGATCCTCAGCCTCCGGTGACAGCCCAGCCTCCTGAGGGAATTTCAAGTAATGTCGCCAATGAACAATCTTCTTACATGTTTTCATTGGATCCTCTGAATAAAATGGTGGGTAGCCAACAAGCATCTCATACATTATTGATCCAAGTGACCACCAGTCACATTCCATGCCATATCCTTTCTTAAGCAAGACTTCAGGGGCAATATAGTCAGGTGTGCCAGCTGTAGAATATGCCAGCGTCCTCCTATTCCGCTGCCAATGCTGAAGTTGTTCAAGCTGACTTTTCCATGGGCCCCCAATCTTAGAATCCGAAGAACAACCATCTATGTCCATTGACTCCCTTAAATTATCATCATTTATAGGCTCATTTTCGTGAAGAGTTGATAGTGTTGTACAGTCAAGAGGTTTGCAAAGGCCAAAATCTGAGAGCTTCATGTGACCATTTTTGTCTAAAGGAAGGTTATCTGGCTTGATATCCATTTGTATGTAATAATGTTTATGAATAGATTCTATAGCAAGTACACTCTGAGCAATGTAGAACCGAGCTACATCCTCTGGTAACGTGTCTTTTCTCATAAAAAGGGTCATCATATCACCTCCAGGCAAATACTCCATTATCAAATACAGATATTCAGAATCTTGGAAAGAATAATAGAGTTTCACAATGCAATGACTGTCAACTTCTGCAAGTAAGTTCCTCTCTGCCCTAACATGCTCAACCTGCCCCCAACTAAGCATCTCTGACTTCTTCAACTTCTTTATTGCATATACTTGCCCCGTTGACTTTGCACGGCATAATTTAACCTCTAACATTGGTCCATGAAAGCATAATGTGCAACTACAGCAGTTTCGTAGCGCGCTACGAAACTGTTGTGTGATTTTAAAAACACAACTTCAAGTCAAAAATTCAACTCTCTTGATCTTACCTTTGCTTTAAAATCTTTTTAGTGATAACAGTGGCTCCACTTGGGATAGTGTGCCCTTGTGGTACACTAAGAACTCGTAGGTCCAGTGCTTTAGCCTTTTATGAAAAATAGACATTTTCTTGACAAGCATCCCCTTTAAGCTTCTGGGGCCTTCACCTTGGGCTTAAGCTTTCTGATCACTGTATGAAAAAGAAGTCTATACCTACTAAAAAAGAAAAATGCTCAGTCAGCCTACCCTGATATTATTTGCATATTCCTACCTACCTACCCTATCCATTCAAATTTCTTTCGGCTCAATCAATGTGAAATTTCCAATGTAGCCAATCATTTGTCTTATCTGATATTGGAGTTTTTTTACTGCATCGGAATTCAGAGCCACTATGATATTGTGATGACCGCTGCCACTGAAATTGCCTCTGATCTTCATAGAAAAACTGAAACACTGGAGAGTAAAACTCTTCCATGTATTTAGCTATAGGATCCCAAAATACTTGATCAGCTTGATGATTCTTGTAACTTTGTGGCTGTGCAAGCTGATTTTCAACAACAATGTACAGTTCCTCAATCATGAAAGAGAAAGGAACTAGCATTCTTTCCTTGTGTTCTGTCATAGAAAGCTTCTGAAAATAATGATCATGATTATGAAAACTATTTGCCTGAATTTGACCTTCTAAATCTTCAATGTCTTTCTCAATGTCCTTAGCAACTTCATCCAAAAATTTCATCTTATCTTCTCCCTTGCAGTCCAATGATTTTAGATAAGAAGACAAGGACAAAGAAAAATTTTCATTTGTATCTCTATTACTATGATCATTATTCCATTGTTTGAAACCTTGAACTGAAGGGGAGTTTTCCACCACATCTGATCTATCTATCCATTCCTCAACAAACATATACCAAAAGTCTTCAAATGACTTAATGGATTTGGCAGGAAAGCTTTCAATCCACCGTTTACATTTCCCTTGAAATGAATCATAGAACAACATAATGCAAACATCCTCATGTTTAACTCTAAGAAGCTCAACAAAATTACAGAAATCTAATATATGCTTCACAGTTAAACTTAAATCCTCTCCATTGAATTTTGGACCATTCCTTATAAAATATGCATCCTTGGGAAAACGATTTGGGAAACCATGAATTCCTGAAAAATCTATGCATGCATACCTTGAAATAAGAATGGTAGCATCTGGGTCCTTCATAACTCCAGTGGAATCACCATGAATCTATGAATTTTGAATTCTTCAACAATGGAGTCGCCAAGGTAGATTTGCAGCCTCAAAAATTCTCCTGAGCTTCTGCTACCTTCAGAAATTCAGTCTCAAATTTTCGGGAATGAATAATCTTCAGACTCCCGGCAGACGCACCAAAATGTTATCACAAAATCAATCTCTGAAGGGGCTGCTAATCAGATAGACTCTGTGTAACTGTTTCAGACCAATCTTTGGACTAAGGATTAGCCTCCCTAGCCCGAGAGGGCTCTCTCTGAAAAAACTATTGATTTTGTTTGTTGATAAGAGGGCTAACTCTAAACAAGTAAATTAAATAAACAGGCTGGCTGGATAGACATTACAAATACTTCCATTGGGCTTATGGAGTTGATCATATTCAATAAAATATAACACTGCTCATCCATAGAAGTCAAGGCAGCAATGTTTAAATACTCAAAACATCATATCATAGAAACCTTAGTTTACAAATACACACAGGAAGTCAGAGTAGCATAAGTGAATTCTGAGTGATTGTGTATTTGTACAACTGTAAAAAACATTAAAGATAAGACAAGACCACATATCTTGAGCATTTGAAACACTGTAAGAATCTTGAGAAGATAAACAGCAAATTATATTATCAAACTGAGTTTTTTACACAAGCCAAAGCAATACTCTGTTTCTAAAATTGTACCAACCCCTATTACATAGATGATTCAGCTATATACAGAGACATAACTCTAACTAATCGATATTCCTCCTCCAGCATGAGGGGAATTCGATTCTGCCTATGATGACACCTACTAACTTTTAACTAACTAATAATTACAGCTGACTATTAATTGACAGTGCTGGAATCCTAAAACAATTAAAATTCTAATTCTACTAGATCTTATAGACTTCTAAATCAAATAGGACTCAAATTCTATAACAGCCTTGATCTTCAATCATTTTCGTTCTCTGACATCTGGAGTTTGGCTGAGATAGCTGTGATGAATCTTTAATGCTCCATGTTTGTCTTCAATGACACATATTTTCTGTTACCCTGAAACATAGACCCCTGTTTGTCGGTCCTTGATGTGCTGTTCTATTTTGGTCGTCCAACACTTAGCATCACCGAGTATGCAGCAGTAGGTCCTTTAAGTCTTTAATAACCCAAGAATATAGGGCATTACTACGTTACTGATATGCTGGAGGCTTCTTTGATGGACAGGTGTCTCTCTTTAAAATTCCCGCTCATAATATCAAAATAGCTGCTCTACGTTTAAAATCATCACCTACAAAAGTTTCGTAGCGTGCTACGAAACTGCTGTTTTTATTTGAAACAACTTGCTCTTCTAGAAGAAATTCAGGCTCTAACATACAGTAGTGCAGGTTCCGCACTGATTCAAGACCTTAAGAATAGGTTCTTCAGGTAACTTCAAGCTAACAACTCCTGTCACAGCCCAATTTTTACCAGTCCGCAGTTTTCACCATCAGGCGTTGAAATAAAGCAAACTCAACAATCAAAACCTGAATAACAAGTGTAAAGCTTATAATTCTAACGAACAAATGGCTTGGACGCAATCCTAGAAAGATATTTATCTGATCCAGTTTCCTTGAATAAAACCTGCTCCCTTAGAAAAGCGCGATGTTCCTGGTGAAAAGGAATATCTGGATCATACTCAAGCGCACCCACAATATCCATTATATACTCTTCGCTGAAAAGCTTTTCGAAGATTTGTGTATTATTCAATAGAATAATTCCTTTGACAATTTTAAATATCAAATGAAGGCCATCATTGTTCTCCAAATATTCACATATTTTGAACAAATCAAGAAGCTTCGGTATAAATGTTTGATTTTGAACTATAAGCGCAGACATCTGAATATGATCCATAATACAACCCTCCATTACGGTCTTCAATATTAGAGGAAGTGTCGATAGCTCCACCTGTGGAAGTTCTCTGAGTTCACTGTTACCTCCATGGGCTGCATCATCATTTCCCTGTGATGTACCGGGATGCTCTAAGTCATCATTTATAGAGCGTACTCCAATTTCCAGACCACCAATGGTAGGAAAATGAATAGACCTTTGGACACTACATATTTGATCTCATATGAAAGAACAACCCATAGCCTCTTGAAAGCTAGGAGCCAGCTCAGTGGCAATTTCAAGATCACGCCAAGCAATTGTTGTATCTTCTTGTCTTCTATAGATGTCATTTCTGCAAGGTGAAGTACCATCTGTGCAGGTGCTACCCTTTCATTATAACCCTCGAGCAGACCATTTCCCCGGATTGCATGCGGGAATTCTCATAAACTTGTTTTTTCAAACGAATTTTCAATACATTCCCTATAGTGTCGATTATTGGAGTCTGAATGCCAAACATTCTAAATTGTATCCACAGTAGCCTGTAATAGATGTACTCTATCCGACAATAGAATCACTTCCTCTGATGCCCTTTTCTTGCAAATATTCCGTGCCAAATGTAGCATCCATAGCTAAAATCAATCTTTTGCGTTGATTAACAGTTCTATCCTTCTTGCGTAATACTTATATTTTGAATTCATGGATGAAGACAAAATATTTGGACCATATAAAGATAAATCCATGTTTCTGGATGTCCTGTTAATATCCTCACCCATTTTACCATTCAAGCAGGTTTTATCTTCTTGTATGTATAGCCAACAAAATTCAAGTCCTTTGCTGTCAACATCTTCCGCCATGGTCCTGTTCCTGCTCTCGTCTGAGATGGAGGTTCAACTTCATCAAACTTTTCAAAGTTTTGCGTGTCCAGTTCCCCGTTGACCTCTGGTCTATATGCTGCCTCAGCTTCATACATATTATCCCATACAATGCCTTTAAACCATGGATGTGTCTTTATCTCATCAGCACCTCTAGAACCAAGCCTGTGCTCAACATCACAGAGTAACCTACGAATAAGATCCTCAGCCTCCGGTGACAGCCCAGCCTCCTGAGGGAATTTCAAGTAATGTCGCCAATGAACAATCTTCTTGCATGTTGTCATTGGATCCTCTGAATAAAATGGTGGGTATCCAACAAGCATCTCATACATTATTGCTCCAAGTGACCACCAGTCACATTCCATGCCATATCCTTTCTTAAGCAAGACTTCAGGGGCAATATAGTCAGGTGTGCCAACTGTAGAATATGCCAACATCCTCCTATTCCGCTGCCAATGCTGAAGCTGTTCAAGCTGACTTTTCCATGGGCCCCCAATCTTAGAATCCGGAGAACAACCATCTATGTCCATTGACTCCCTTAAATTCTCATCATTTATAGGCTCATTTTCGTGAAGAGTTGATAGTGTTGTACAGTCAAGAGGTTTGCAAAGGCCAAAATCTGAGAGCTTCATGTGACCATTTTTGTCTAAAGGAAGGTTATCTGGCTTGATATCCCTGTGTATGTAATAATGTTTATGAATAGATTCTATAGCAAGTACACTCTGAGCAATGTAGAACCGAGCTACATCCTCTGGTAACGTGTCTTTTCTCATAAAAAGGGTCATCATATCACCTCCAGGCAAATACTCCATTATCAAATACAGATATTCAGAATCTTGGAAAGAATAATAGAGTTTCACAATGCAATGACTGTCAACTTCTGCAAGTAAGTTCCTCTCTGCCCTAACATGCTCAACCTACCCCCGACTAAGCATCTCTGACTTCTTCAACTTCATTATTGCATATACTTGCCCCGTTGACTTTGCACGACATAATTTGACCTCTAACATTGGTCCATGAAAGCATAATGTGCAGCTACAGCAGTTTCGTAGCGCGCTACGAAACTGCTGTATGATTTTAAAAACACAGTTTGAAGTCAAAAATTCAACTCTCTTGATCTTACCTTTGCTTTAAAATCTTTTATGTGATAACACAAGCAATATTTGCTCTGTTAATCAAGCATTCTAATATAACCTTCTTTTGAAGGTGAGGTCAATCAATCGCAAGCTCTGATACCACCTGATCTGAAAATGGAGCACTTAGGCTTCTTGTCTAACTTACAAGAGCCTCTCCCACTTCCAAAGCTTATTTATTCCCAGGTCTTTATGATTAACCAATGCTGAATTAAATATGTGCTTGAAAATAAGATGTATCCTTATGTCTATTTTAGAGCTATTTATGTGATTTTAGTATTCTGTTGTTTATGATGGTACAATATATATATAACAGTAAACAATGCAGCAATAAAACAAAACACACAGAACAACAATTTAATTAGGAGTTCACCCAAAAATCTCGGGCTACGTCTCCGTGGGCTCTAGTCAACTCGACTAGGCTCTTTGAGATTATGGCAAAGTCCTTTTTTACAAGCTCTTGGATCAACTCCACTGTTTTACACAAAAACAATGGGTTTAGACACCATTTATCGCTAGATTTTGAAGCTCTCAACTTTCTGGCTCTCGGCTTTGGCTCTGGCTCTTAGCTTTGGCTCTGGCTCTTGGCTCTAGCTCTTAGCTCTGGTTCTTGGCTCTGGCTTTGGATCTTTGGCTCTAGCTCTAGATCTAGCTCTTGGGCTCTGGCTTCCTTGGCTCCCTATAGTTCTCTGGCTTTTCACTTGACCTCCATGTGACTCCCTTGACTGCTCTGCATAGTAGCTTTTCACTTTTTCTCTGTTCTCTGCCTTCAGCTAGCAACCTCCTCTTCGTTCTATCATTCGCTGGCTCTTTAAGCCAATTGGCATTGGTCAGTTTGTTTTCCCCTTTGGGCTCTTCACCTCCCGGCCTCTGTCCACTCAAATCCCCTTTTGAGCATTTAACAATCACTTGGTAATGCTTTCAAGGAAGGTGGACACCTGTTTCTGCAATGGAAGGAACCATCAACACTTGAAATCCCCAGAAATAGTCATTCCCTGTTTACATAGAGAAGCACTGTAAAACATGGGAAAATTCACCAAAACACAGTCTATCAGACTTCAAAACCCATTAATTCCACCCTATATTCCTTTCGGGTCTGCCTTTGGGTGCTAGTGCAATCCCCATCATTGATCTATGGGATCCCTAATCCAATGGTCCATATGTGATCTCGGGTGGCCTAGCAATACGAAGGTTACCCACTTGAAAAGGCGGTTTTCCTCTCTCTGCCAGCCTAAAACCTCTTTTCGCCTAAGGTCCGCCCAAAATTCCACCTATGAAACTCAAATTTCATTGATTGTGCCTTCATTTCCCCTTCGGGTCCAGCGGTGTCGTTTTAGGGCATTTTCCTTTATATTTTGGACAATACATTAAAACATTGAAAAGTCATGCAAAATGGCTTTGTGGCGAACTTGAAATGTTATGCATTTGCATCTATAAGTTCCATTTGGTCCAGTTTCATCGCTTATCACATTGCATATGTGTTTTGGGTAAAATCCCAAATACATGGGAAATACGTGAAAATCTGAATTCCCAGACCTGAAATTTTATACAATCAAGCTTTGAAACTTATTGGGTTCAGCCTTTTTATCAGCATCGGGGGTCGTCGATTCCTGATCGCCGATTTCGGTGATCACAATGTTGCTCAACCCGGGGTTCTATGTATCGCCAATGTCGATTCGCCTATCCGATCATCGGCGATTGACGTATCGCATGATCGTAATTGCCAGATCTAAGGTCCTGATATCGCATATGTGTCTGCCTCTGATAAGATAAGTCGGGGATCAGTAATTGGGGGTTTGCCCCCTTTTTTCTTAAGTCCACCTTTGGCCCTCCTCCAATGCGATTTCCATTTATAAGGTTCTTTTCCACTTTTAGGGGATTTTGCCCATTTTTCTAAGGAACAAAGGGCATCTTCTTTGAGTGATAACTTCTGCATCCTAAGTCTATTTTTGCCCATTCAAGTTGCAGTAGATTCAGAATGAAAAGATCTCGACAATGGGGCTATGTCCAGGAACTTCCTTGGACTTTCCTTTTCCTTAGTGAGGAATAGTTAGACTTAGGAGTCTATCTAAAATCCATTTTGGATCAGTAGGGTGACCTAGGTCGCTAACCTGACCGAAGGAAACGATGCAACAATTGAAATTTTTATGGTCCTACCAAAGTGGACGAGTTGGGAAACTAAAGTCATGTGCATTAAGTAGAATAGAAGAGCGTGATAGACTTCATGTAGTGACATCAAGCAAGGCCTTTGTAAAATATGCCACATATGGACATCAAGCATAAGTTCCAAGCAAGGATGTAATATAGAATGGATGTGTTGATGAAATATAAAGATGTTTTATAGATGCACCGATGGGGATGTTGGAAGCATTCGAACATCAAGGCCATGGTCATTTTTAGAGGAAGACATGGGTGACCTATGAGAGCATTCATGCGATGAAGAGGGTATTGACAACTTGTGATGGGACTTGCAACCAAGACAAGTGTGCTTGCCTAAAATATTGGATGAAGATTGATCAAAGTAGCCTATGATGACTTGAAGACATGTTACATCCAATGAAGACTTTGTATGATAAAGGTATTCCAATATTGAGGAGCTAAGGTGAATTTTGAACTTGACTTTGATGTGGTATGGGATGTTTTGTAGGGAGAAACTTGATGGATGTTATAAGAGAAATATGCCTTAGAGTTGGATGGTCATTGCAAAAATGAAGGTTCCTTGGTGGGAACACTTAGGCATGGGTTGAGTCTGATGAGACACAACCATTTTCATGGACATGGAGGTTTTTGGTTTATGACTAAAGGCAACACATGGATGAGATGATGAGGAAAGTGAAGACTTTCCCCTCTAACAATGTTGATGAGAAACATATCTGAGATGAGATGGATTTTTATTCATGGACTTGGATATGAAACAAGGAGCATTTGTCTAAGGATTGATGCATGGAGATAGGAATATTGTTTGATCGAGTTGAAGATTGATGAAGCGATGGAGAAACAATTGATGATGGAATGAGGAGGTGCATTTTCATGGTTTGGACATGATAGTTGGAGTGACCACCCAAATATTTCAAGACATGGGGGAGCTCAATGTGTTGAGATATGTTGGAGTTGAGTTGGAGTATAGAAGTAGCATTTCACATGATGATGTGTGATGGAATAGCATGATACAAGTTGCAAACAAAGCATGCAACTGAGTTGGAGGGAGAAGCCTTGAGTGAGTTGAGGTAGTGTGGAGGATTGTGATGAGTTTTGGTTGATGACCATGAGATTGAGGAGTCTTAACCATACAGAGTCATGAGCCTTGATGAAGGTTCATGTGATGAAGGAAAGGAGTTCATGTAGTAGGGACGATAGACATTAGAGCTAATGACACTTTGCGATAGTTGGAATTACCAATAGAATTGGTAACTGGAGTTGTTTTCAAGGATGAAAACCATTTTTGAAGTGGGGGAGGATGTCAGGCCCCAAGTTGGAACTAAGGCCAATGGGTGCCCATGACTTGCCATGCTCACTTGGTGTCGAAAAACCGAGATGGAACTGACTTGGAAGGATGAAAAGAACACATATGTGACAATCGCACCCATATGGAGGATGGGTGTCTAGGTCCACATAGGGGTAGCATGAATGAATTGGATGGATGAGTGCCCTATGCTCACTCTTACGATGGTAGGGTATCGAGCACTATAGTGGGTAATACATAGTAGGCACATCATGATTGGTGCGCTTGCCCACACAACACAAGATGGCATAGAAAAAAGTGCAAAGGAGAGCATCCACACAACATGATGACGACTCGACTCAGAAAGCTCTCACCCATGAGTGCACCCACACCTAATGTGGTGTGCCCAAGCGCAGCAACAAGCATAGACATGATATACAAGGTAAGTAAGGGTATGATAAGGCTAGTCAATGGGAAACACAATGATGGAGTAGGTGACATGGAATTATGATTAGGCAGTTGTGTGAAGCATATGACAAGAAGAGCACCCCTGCAGGGTGCACCCGCCCAACATAGGGTACCCACATGACTTGTGGGTAGGTTGGTGCAAGGTCACACCCACCCAGCGAGGGGCGCTCAAAAAACCATTGGTAGGTCAACCTGAGGGTGCACCCACCCAATAAGGGAATCCACAGAAATTTGAAGGATTCGCTGACACGTTGAAGGGGTGTCAACCATATGAAATAGACAAGGTGGGACACATATAAATAAGATTAAAGGAGTTCGACCAAGGAGGAGAAGAAAATTTCACAAGAAAATTATATCACAAAGAAGATCACAGAAAAGGGTAAAGACTGTGATATCATAGAAATGTGAGTTGTGTGATATTGCAGAGTTGTAGGACACACAGCATAGAATTTGGAAACGTATCTAAGGCACATCGTAGAAGGAGGAGAGCTTGCCCAAGCGAGCTAGTTTATGGCTAGGGGCTGAGGGTTAGTTTTGTTATTGTTTTGTGGCACCAATACTGGGGTTTTTGTTGGGAAAGGTGCTAGACATAGGCTAGGCACACCCTAGGTGTGGAACTTGGAAGTTTGGGAAATTGCGTTCAATTGGGTCAACGAATGCAACATTTCATAACTTGTAAATACTGGGCAGTGCATGAGTTTGGCCATGGCTAGTCCCTTTGTAACATTGTTGCAAATTATATTTGGAGTTAATAAAATAAACTTAGGGAATTGTTGGGAGTTCCCCCTCCCACGTATATTGTTGTGTACATTGGTTTATGATTGCTTTTATGATATCACAAAATTGTTGAATATTGATGAATTTTATTTGAGTTGCATATTAAATAAGAAGATTGAATTGGAAAATTGACTTAGTGTTGAAGTGAATGAGAATTAGACATATTTTGGGTTAGAGTAGTTGTATAGCTAGGACAAAATATCTCTGGTGCTACAAAACACCCATGCTGGTTTTGAGGCATCATAATGTGGGGCAGTGACACCAACCAATTCCTAACGGTTATTATTTGAGGGAGTAGATCGACGGTGCATGATTTGATTTCATTTGGTCAAAGTGCTTGATTGCTAATGGGAGAGTACCCTAGCACAATCATGGTTTTTACTTTGGTTTCTAGCATCCCCATCTCATAGATCTCATTATCTCTGCCCATATGACGATCGTTATTCATTACACCACCCCAACCCATCCTCACCATTGATGGAAGAAAGGGGGGGAGGGGGATGTCATAAAGCACTCATGTTATTGGATCTCTAATGATATCCTCCATCCAATCTTTAAGTGGTGGTCCCCACTAGCTATCGATTCCTCACTACATAATCCTACTACTCTTTATCTGACTACCTCCCTTTACTACTTCTCTTACACCTCGAGGGTGGGGACCACCAAGATATGTTATCCTTTTTCTATCACTTTGATACCCTTCTAGATATCGAATTTTTATACCACCGAGATAGAGCCTCCAATAACAAGTCTCCAAGTCATGTGGCAAGATGGGTCATCCCTTTGTATTCCCTTATTTCCGATGCGAACATGAGGATTGTGGTGCCACATCATGCTACATTAAAAAATCCTGATGCTCTCCCAAATGCTCTCCCTTTAACTATTTGGATCCCTCAGGGACACGTCACCCTTCTACCTTCACTAAGATGCCTCTGAGTAATTGTTCCACTTGCACCTTTGGAATGGGATCTCTAGGACATGTCATCCCAATCCCATCTTCCTAGTAGCTCCTAGCTTGTTCTCCTTCTACACTTCTGAGGGAAACCCTCCTGGACATGTCATCCCTAGCCCTACCACTTGTGGTTGGAGCATAATTTTAGAAGGACTTGTTTTGGCATGATTCATTTAGGTTTCTCCTCCACTGACTCACTATGCTTGGAGCCTCGAGTATAAAAACTCAAAAAGCTATTTTAAGTGGTTTTATTCAACCAACGAATGTTGTGATTCCCTTACTAGTGCTTCTTTGCACTGACTACAGTTTTTCTTAAGTTTAGTGCCCGCAACATTTATACAAATGTGAATCTTCTTGTCTATAGGGCATTAGGGAAAAACATAGAGGGCCATTTGATATAGTCTCACCCCTTTAAGTTAACATTGTAAGCCATAAATATTCATAACCACTCAATGCCCATAATGTTGATACGCATGCAATCATGCTTCCACATCTTCGTGTAATGTTGGCTTATTGGAGCCTGACCCAGGTTCATAGTTAAGTTAGCCAAACAAATCCCAGTACTACTAGCCCTTTCGGCAATGGTCCATGGAGCACATACTAAGGTCTCACTCGAAGGAGTATGGGACGGTGCTAGAACTAGATTTCCACACCCTAGAGATGTCTCATGAGTTCAACTGGTTTGCGGTTTGACCCTATGCACAGGTTGCTTCGCACACTTTCCCGTACCTCGCAGCCTAATATACTGTCTTCGCACAGCCCTACCTAGGGGTTGAATGTCGCGCTCTGCATTATTACCCAAGACCTTACTGGTATTCCAATGTTAGTTGATTATCTTAGGCTACTTGCATACTTTAAGTTATACTTAACAACATAAACCATTCATATGGGTGCGCGTAGTAAATAAATAGTATATTTGCAAATTATATCAAACATGCATTAACCCAACAACAGATACATAGAATTATAGTAAAACTTCTCTTTATTATGTTCTTCCTCAGTTACAGACTCAATTCACCCTGTGCACTCAGTTGTAGGGGTCCGTTCACTCAGCTATGGACTACTAGGCCTCTGCACACTCAGCTGTAGATCCTTCTCCTACTCTACTATCCAAAGACAGACTTTACAATTCGACTCAGTCACTTGGTCTTGTTCCTCCTCTTTCTCCATTGTCTATCTCTACTTAGAGCCTTGCTTTATTTATACGATCACATGGTCCATGGACCATGGGTAGGTCTATCCAGCTAACATTACATTAAAAAACTAGGGTAGACAATCCTGTGAATCTATCATACTTTCACACCATGCGCCCATAATTCGTGGAGCTTTACAATAAGATTTGGTCAAAACTTGGGCTTTGAGCCCCAAAACATGCCTTGGGGGAATTCCATGCCCAATATGCCCCTAACACAACATCGTGACTTGCCCTTGAGTCACTCTGTCGGCACGATGATCTTTGCGCAGAGTCCCTCCAACTATTCTCCAATTGCGCAGAGGTCAGCAGTGCACTAAGCTGCTACTTGCTCGATCTGCTGCATACGATGTTCCGAGACCTTTGTGTCAAGAGTGCTTCTCTACATCAATGTGTGCATCCCTTATATGTGTGCGATATTGCCTTTGATATCTTCTATGATGGTGAAGGCCTCATCGATCCAAGGCTGGACGTGCGCTTTGAGGACTGCTTCCTTATGTCGTGTCGCATCCACCTGCTCCTTCAGTGCTTTATCCCGCTGCAACTGTGCAAGCCTCTGGGTGAGGACCACCATTTATGCAGTTCCCAGGACATTGTCATATTGCTTTAGGAGTTCTCGCGCCTCTGTCTCTAAGCGCTGGATGTTGGGGTCCTCCTGCAGAGTTGTGAGGACCTCAAATGATTCTTCCAACATGCTAGTGTAGTCTCGTACTGCACCTTTGATTTCCTCCAATCCTACTATGATAGCGCTAGCACACTGTTCTCTTAATTCCAAGGGAGTGGATGGTTGCGCCTTTAACCGCAGCTCGGCAATTTGAAGATTCAGCTCCAGCTGAACCTTTTTCATTTCCTCCCTGGCCTCGCAAACCCCTGTTGCTAACCTATGGATCTGCGCCTCTGCTGGTATACCTACTAGGATGGCAAGCTCCAAGACACTTTGGCAAGTGTCATCTATCACTTGTACCAACTGTTGATTTTGTAACACCAATTCATCACATTGCAAGCTTAGTTTTTCCATGTTTATTTTCTGTTCATTAAGGACTTGGAGCAAGTGGCTCTCCCTAGCTTGCAACTATGCATTTATCCCATCCTACAACCCATATAATGTCTCTGTGAGAGGGTAGGTAGATTAACATTGAGACCTTTCAGCGCGCTAACCAAAGGCCTGTCACCCTAATTTGATGTCACTAGTGCCCCTTCTAGTAGTACTATTTTGTTCTTCCTCCATGCGCGCAACATCTGCGTTGCTGCTATGGATCCGCCTGCGAGGTTGGTCGAAAGGGTACCAACCTGAGGGGGTGATCCAGGTGGATATTGGTGGCCATTTACCAAATCCACTTCGACCCCCAGCATTGTTTCTTTCAGCTTTTCAATTTCCTTAATTGTAGCCCAGTTTACTTTTTTTAGCAGCTTTTCAGGTCCTAAACTTCCGAAGTTGTTTTGAGGCCCTAAACGATGTTTTTTGGGAAAACTGGGAACAACATGGGTCCTTGGACTAAATTTTCTCTTCCTAAAGTTGTATTTCTCAAATAGATCTTTCTAATGAGATATTGTGTGAGTCAAATGGAGATCATATGCCAAAGTTACGACCCCGAGAAGTTGATGTACCAATTTACCCAAACAGGGCCCATATTTTGGTGTTTCATCTTCTAGGGTTAGGTTTTGGAATGTTAAGGGTCTTCCATTGTTTCTCAACAATAAATAGGCCTTCAAGCCTCATTGTATCACAGTTCAGAGACATGTAGCCGCCACATCTCTTCTTAGAGATAAGCTACCATCACCCTAGCTAGTTTATTTCCAATTTTGTTTGTAAGCATATTTCAGTACTTTACATTAATGAAATGAAGTATTATTTCCGCTACATCTCTGTGTTTATGGTTACTATGTAATTTTTTGTGTTCCTATTTAAATCTGGATCAGTGGTATCAGAGCAGTCTACTTTTTCTCTGTTTTTCTTTGCATGTACCCAATGAGACCAGGATATAAGGAGTTAGGGCTTGAACTGGTCGAACCTTTGCAAGACCAGCCTCAGAAATCCCAACTGCCTCCCATGGAATATGAAAAGAAAGACAAGGGGGTAGGAGATCCTATCAAAATCTTGCTCGAAGAAGCCCTCAAGTGACAAAGGAATGTGATGATGGACAACTTTGCCCATATCCTTCAGCCGCTACCCAAGGGCGACACATTGGCTTCCAACAGCTACTCTGGAAACACCACACCATTTAAGATACAAGTTAATTTTGAAATCCCCATATTTGAGGGTTAGATAGACACAGATGTCATCGATAAATGGTTAAATCTGCTAGAGGGTTCTTTTTCTATTCATGATTTTTCCAATCGAGAAAAGATTATTTTCGCTCTTCTCAAAGCAGCCCCCCATGTCAAGGACTGGTGGGAAGCCTACTGCGACAGAAGGATGAAAGTACAGGCTCACTGTTTTCAGCTTCACCCACTTGGGATTCATTTTGAGAGGCCATCAAGGCATAGTACTACCCTGTCAGAAACTATGAGGATCAATACGTAAAGTGGACCATGCTGCGGCAGGGAAGGGACCAAGATGTGTGGAAGTTTACCAATATTTTCCGTACCCTTCACACAAAGTTGGGTATCAAGGATTCGAAGTAGCATTTGATACTCAAATACTGCAACTTCTTTCCCAAGTACATCTAGGAAGAAATAGAATTCTTGAACATCCCCTCGCTCGGCACGGCATACCGATATGCCATCAAGGTCGACCAAAAGTTTAAACAGAAGAAGCGGGACTTTGGATCTGTGAATCTAAAGCAAGGGAATGGTGCCCCCAAGCTGCAGAACAAAGAACAAATCCAAGGTGGGGCAGCCCAAGAAAACCTGCCAAAGCTGCAAGCAAAGAATAGCACTGTGAAGCCGAAAAAGCACACAAGATAGTGGTGTGAGTTCCATAAGAGCTCCACTCACAACACAAGTGAGTGTCGAGCCAAACAGTCACTGGTGACTGAGCTAAAGGTTTTAGAATTAGATGCATGTTCTGACTCTGAGTCAAAACCCAACAAGGGGAATGACAAAGGGAAGCATATTATCGATGCAGAGCCCAACGTCACCGTTGCCACCACGAAGATCCAGAGGAGGAGAAGCGTCTCTTCCACTCCTAGATGTGGGTAAAGGGCTCTCTGCTACAGTTCATTGTTAATAGCGAGAGCCAAAAGAACCTCATTTTGGTAGAGGTCATGAAGTGGCTAGGCTTACCAACCACAGCACATCCACAACCATACACCATGGGGTGGCTTCACCAAGGACGGGATATTTGCGTGAGCCAGGAATGTCACCTTCCATACAACATCAAGCCCTTCACGGATGAGGTATTTTGTGACATTGCTCCCCTTGAAGTTTGTGATGTATTACTAGGACAACCTTACTTATGGAAGTGACGTGCTGTGTATGAATCAAGGCCCCGTGTTGTTATTGCTACTTGGAAAATAAGTTGTACAGGATACCGGAGGTAGCACCACCTACCGCCATCTCTTTGATTACTGCAAAACAATGCAGTAAGCTTGTTTCCAAAACCAGGAAATTTGTTTTCCCTATGATATGCCCTCAAGGAACGAAGAAGATGGTGGCCATGACTTCTAGACAGGGCCCCTCTACACAACAACTATAGATGGACAAGGTCGTGAAGGAATACGAGGATATCTTCACCTCCCTCACGGGGGTTCCTCTACACTGTCAGGTCAAGCATTCCATCAATCTGACTCCAGGTGCACCGTTGCTCAATGGACCAATATATCAGTGCTCTATTCTAGAGAATGATGAAATCAAGAGGCAGATTTAGGAGCTACTACAGAAAGGTCACATTTGTCCAAGTTCATCACCCTGTGGGAGCCCAATCATGTTGGTATAGAAGAAGGATGGGACTTGGAGACTCTTTATTGACTATCAGGTGCTGAACAAGATCACTGTCCGTAATAGGTACCCGATCCCATGGATTGATGACCTCTTGGATGAACTGAAGGGGGCAAGATATTTCAGCAAGATTGATTTGAAGTCAGGACATCACTAGGTACCAATTGAACCCTCCGATGTGTGGAAGACTTCCTTCAAAGCCGAGGAGGGCATTTTCGAATGGTTGGTTATGCCTTTCATATTGATGAATGCTCCTGCAACCTTCATGAGGCTAATGGATGATATCTTGCAGCCATTCACCAACTCATTTGTACTGGTATACTTGGATGACATCCTGACCTTCAGCCAAAGTTGGGAAGAACACCTCCACCACATTCGACAGGTTCTCCAAACACTGCGGCAACACAATTTATGTGCCAATTTGGAGAAATGCACTTTTGGCATGACCCAGGTTCAATATCTAGAATACATTATTGATGAACAAGGGGTAGATGTGGATCGATCCAAGATCCAAGTCATTCGAGATTGGCCATCCCCAACCACTCTGATAGAGCTTCACAGCTTTCCAGGTCTTGCCAACTTCTACCGTAGGTTCGTGTTGGGATTTTCTCATATCACTTGGCCCTTGAGTCAAGTCACCAAGGGAGGAGTGAAAGCAAAATTCTTTTGGTTTGAATCTCAACAGAAGGCATTCACAAAGTTGAAAGATTGCCTCTACATGGCACTAGTGGTCGCATTACCAGACTTGCAACAACCATTTGAGGTCGAGACAGATGCCTCTGACTATGCTATTGGGGAAATCCTCACTCAACACAGGCATCCAGTGGCATATCACAGTGAGACACTTTCAGACACAGTCTGGAAGTATCCCACTAATGACAAAGAGATGTATTCCATTATGCAAACCTACTGACAATGGAAGCATTACATTTTGGGGAAGGAAACAGTCATCCACACAGACCACCAACCCTTGCAGTTCATACAGACCCAAGGGAAATTGCATAATGATAACCATTAGAAGTGGCCCACATACCCGCAACACTTCCATTTGAATATCAAGTATAAGAAGGGTAGCACCAATAATGTTGTAGATTGCCTCAGTCGACCATCGATCATGGCGTTAACCACTGTGCTTAACTCTTATGGGCACACGACTTCTGATTGGCCAATTCTCTACAAAAGCGACTCAGAATTTGGCCACACCTACCAGACACTCTTGGAGGGTCAGCATGTTCTAGATTTTCACCTCCAAGATGCCCTGTTATGCCACCTAGGTCACCTTTGTGTTCCTTCAAGCGAGCATGCCAAGATGATATTGGAAGCACACTACAATTGGGTTGTTGGACATTTCAGGGTTGAGAAATCAGTGGCAGTACTACAGAAGTATTTCTATTGGTCGAATCTTTGACAGGATGTTGGGAAGTACATCAGATCATGCACTGCCTACGCCATTGCCAAACAGACCATCAAGAAGAAAGGCCTCTATACCTCACTGCCTACCCCTAGTCGACCTTGGGAATCCATCTCCATGGATTACTTGTCAGGCCTTCCTTCCACTAAGAATGGAAATGACTATGTTTCTATGATCACCGACAGGTTCTCGAAGATGGCCATTATGGCTACTTGTAAGAAGAACATCACAACAGAAGCCACTACTAAACTCTTCTTTGAACAAGTGTGGGTACAGTTCAGGATCCCATCGTCTATCATCTCAGATCGGGATAGCAGGTTCCTCAGCACATTTTGGTCCAGTCTCTAGTCGATGCTTGACACCAAACTCACTAAGTCCATAGCCTTTCATCCTCAAACTCGTGGCCAAACAGAGGTTGTCAACAGGATGATCGTACACATTTTTCACATGTACAACTCAAAGCATCCACACACATGGGACGAGAGCCTCCCCTATGTTCAACATAGCTACAACCAAGCTCTCCACAACTCGACTAGCTACAACCCTTTATAGGTGGGCTTGGGATTACAACCACTATGTCCCATTGATGTGGCCATGCCATTTGCAGCTACTCACACAGATTCAGCTCATGTCTAGTCCGAATCAAATAAGGCAAACAGCTTCATTGAGCACATCCAGCATATTCACCAGTAGGTGCATGAAATTCTGGAGAAATCAAATGCCAAGTACAAGTAGTGACATGATCAACATCGGGTGCCACACAAGTTTTAGGTGGGTGACAAGGTCTGGTTGCATTTGCAAAAGGAATGCCTCACTGGAGCCTATCGGAAACTCAGACCACTATGGTCCTTACACCATTACCAAGGCTATGGGAGACAATGTATTTGAGCTGAGAATTCCCCCATTCCTTTTCCTGCACCCACTATTCAATGTGGACCGCCTTCGGCCATACTTTCCACCATTACTAGACACATCTGGCATTGTAGAACAGCTCACACCCCACAGAGATCCGGATCAAGGGGGCGTGCCTGTAATTCCTGTAACTGCAATTTGAGGCCCCCCAACACAATCTGGTTCTCCTGCATGAAACCTTGGAGAGCCTCATTGGTGACATCATGCACGATCTCGTTGATGTCATGCAGATCACCCTCGGTTAGGGTGATCAGGTCAATGGACAATTTTGAGGCCCTGACCTTCTTTTTTGACCCTTCTTGATCTACTGGGTGTTGGCGCTTCAGCTGTGTTGATATGGTTCGTGGGTTCATGCCTCGTTCTTCTGTTTTTTCTTCCTCTACTTCCTGTCCCTGTGAAGGCGTTTTTTGACCCTCACCCACCTTCATGGCTACTTCCTATACTGCTGCTGTTGCTATTACCTTTTCCTGCTTAGTTTCTTTCTACGCCGCATCTCGTGCTTCTCGTACTTATGTTGCTGCTATTTCCTTCCATTTTTTAGACAAATGTGCGATGCGCAGCTTGGCATCATCTTTCTTCTTTTGCGTTGCCGACTTCTCGATTTCTGCAATGTTTGGGGTGTGCCATTCAAGTGGTCATGCCTCTAGGACATTGAAAATGTCATTGTCGGTGTCGACAAAGGGTAGCTTTGTCAACTATTTAGTCAGGTCCTTGCACGCCTTTATATATATGTTATGTAAGTCTGCCTTAAATTCTGCAAAACTCTACAGATTGTTGTAAATTGTGGGAGACAACCACAGCTTATGGTGGTCCACATTCGAATGTTCATCTCCATGAGCACACAAAAGATCTTCTTGTCGCGTATCCTTTTAGCATCCTATGTGGCCCAGAGTGAAGTGTACTTCGCGGCCTTTGGTAAATCTCTATCAATTAGGGGGAATTAACTGTCCTCCAGCAATTCCCCAACTACGAGCACTATGGACAACAACAACCATGCATAGTGGAATGTTTTGCCCTGTTCCTAGGCTTCACGAGAATTCTCTAAAAATTTCGTGTAGAGGAATTTAGACCAATTAAACTGGACCCCCTCTGCGCACTACTCGGCCAGTGTGACCACCAACGTAGGTACTTCGTCTGCGTGGCACTTGCGCATAAATTTTCATGCGAGGATTTGGGTTGCCACGTGTATTGCTTTTTCCTTGATGCTGGAGATGGTGTAGCCCCTCTTCTTATTTTCCAACTGGTACTTTTTCTTCATGGCCTTCGTGTTGGCCAAATCACTGCCCTTCCCTTCTGATATGGCCACAGGGTGTTGAGAATGCAAGAAGATGATGGAGCTTAGTGAAAAGAAGTCACCTTCACTAAGTGGGCCCGCTCGGCAAGTTTTGGCGCAAAGTCTATTTTTAGACATATGGATCATGGTCTATGAGTTGCAGGATGTTGTTTATGGATGATTGGTCATGTTGGTAAAAATAGATGGACTTCTATTTTTAGACAAAAGCAGAGGTACTGTCAGTCTAAATATAGAACAGTCGAATATATTAGCCCTTAATAATATTTGGAATATAAACATTATCTTATTCTCTTGGAGCACTTCAGTTCGAGCTACACATGTGGCACATTCAGCTGCCATAAGGAAATACATGGTTCCTATGGGTTAACTTGAGCTATTGCATGGAGGACTTCAGTTAGGACTTCAGTGATTGAGTTCTGTGGAGTTGGATCAGGAGTTGATGGAGTTGTGTTCAGTTTGACTTTGTTGAACTAGTTGTAGTTAGTCTAACTAGAAAGTAGACTAATGTTGAGTGGTGTGAATTAGTTATTAATTAATTCACTAATTATTAACTCATAAAGCAACTGAAGAATACATCAGTTAACTCAGTGCATGGAAAGTTCAGTGAAGACAAGTGTTAGTGGTAAGTGAAAGGGCAAGACAGCTGTCAGTTGTGACTATAGTTGTGCATGTGATTTGCACAATCAGTGGGATTGAGTTGCCAATGAGGATTGCGTAGTGTTACACAAGGGAAACACATGAATGGTTCGGTCATTCATCCATTCTCTATGCAGGATTGCGCAGTGGAGGCAGGCAAGCAGTGGAGGTGATTTGAGCCAGCAATTGTTTCAGATCTATGTTGTATTGTGTGTAGCAGTGGAGCTAGTATTGTGCTGTGTACTGTTACATGATCTCAATCAATATAATACAAAGATAGTTTGGGGTTTTTAGCGAGATTCTTTCCACATGAAAAATATTGTGTTATGTGTGATCAAAGCTTCTATCTTTGCATGTAATTGTTTCTACTTTCACTTTGATGATCAATGGTAGATGAGATTATGTATTATGCATGCATTCCGCAATAGTGTATAATCAAGATAATCTCGGTTGAATAAGTGTCATATTATTCATAAAATTTCTACATGGTATTAGAGTAGGTTGATTTGTAGAAGATATTTCTACAGGATATCAAAGCGAGGATTGATCATCGGATCTATTATTCAGAAAGTGTCTACATTTTATTTCTTCAGGCAGAGTCTATAATTGGGCCAGGTAGCCTCTCGATTCGTCCTTCTCTTGGAAGGTGATATATCCGGTGAATGCCCATACAGTCAATATCTGTACAAGAAATACTTTTTTCTCACGAATTTTAGATCGGAAGCGGTTGAGTTTTGAGCTGGTGGAATTCAAATTTGCAGTAGTGTTTTCTTGGTGTCAAAGTTGAAATGTCTTTCAACGGATTGCGATTGGAGTATGCCCTTGAGGGTAGCTCGAACTATATTGCATGGAAGGATAGGATGGAGGCGGTGTTAGATGATAATGGGTTGAAGGATTTCATAGATGCGGATGTCCCAAAACCTACTGATGTTGCTCAAGTCGCGGATTGGCAAAATAAGACAGCAAAGTGTCCAAGGATTCTGTTGGAGGGCTTGAGGGATCACATTGTGTCCAGCGTCCATGGAAAGGCTACTCCATACTTGATGTGGAAAGTGTTGACAGATCTATACCAAGGCAAGAGCAACCAGAGGAAGTTGGCGCTCAAGGATAAACTCAGAAACATAAAGTGTGAGAAAGGCAATAGTATGACCAAGTATCTCATGAAGTTCACCCAATGTCGGGATGAGCTGGGAAGTGTGGGGGTGACTGTCGATGATGAGGACTTAGTGAGCTTGGCTCTACTTGGTCTTCCGAAGAGTTGGCATTCCTATCAGGACTCTATCAATGGTCGGGAGAAATTGCCAGGATGGGAGAGACTTTGGTCAGATCTTGTGCAAGAGGAGATCAGGCGGAATACCAGGGACGGATCTTCATCAAAGGCACCTGATGAAGAAAATTGCACTTTGGCTGCCAAAGAAAAGAAGGGGAAGAACAAGAAAGCTTCTCAATCCAGTGCGAAAGGAAAGAAGCAGGAAATGTCCAAGGTGAAGTGCTTTCATTGTCACCAACATGGACACTATGCCACGAATTGTCCGCAGAAGAAGAAAAATAAGCAAGCTGCTAGATCTGCAGTGGGAGAGACCTTAGCCTCGCAATTTGAGCTAGATTTTTCACTGATCGCATACTTGGTATCAAGTGTGATGGGATTGGTATGGTTCTTGGATAGTGGTGTTTCTTTTCACATGACAGGAGATCGAGATTTGTTTTCTGATCTGGATGAGAAAGATCTTGGAGTGCACATCGAGATGGGCAATGATGGTAGATACAGTGCGACCGGTATCGGTAACATTTCCTTTGAGAGGGAGTTTGGTAAGCCCTTCGTATTGAAGGAAGTGATGCATGTTCCAGGATTGAAGAAGAATCTTATCTCTGTGGCAATGTTAGAAGACAAGGGATATGATGTTGTTTTCAGCGAGGGAAAGGCTTTCCTGCGCAGTAAGACAACTGGAGAAACCCAAAATATAGGGGTTTGAGTCAAGAACCTTTATCAGTTGCATGTAGATGGCTGCTCAGCAATGGCATGCAATGCAGAAGGAGTAGTGAGCCGGGATGATGGCGAGCTGTGGCACCGGAGATTGGGCCACCTTCACCATGGCGCCTTGAAGATACTGCAGCAGATTTCTACTGGGCTTCCTAAAGGCACTCTTGCGCAGTTAGATCAGTGCAAGGGGTGTATTTTGGGAAAGTTTGTGAAAGCCACCTTTCATGAGAAGGATAGTCACGCCACGATGATCCTTGAAAGAATTCACACAAACGTGTGTGGTCCTTTCTCAGTTGATTCAACAACAAAGCACAGGTACTATGTGATCTTTGTTCATGATTTCTCCCAAAAGTGTTGGATCTTCTTCATGTAGAAGAAAAGCGAGACATACTCAAAGTTCTGTGAGTTCAAAGCTCTGGTCGAGAAGGAATCGAGGAAGAAGGTGAAGGCTCTTAGGAGTGACAATGGTGGTGAATTCATCTCTAGCGAGTTCAAGGATTTATGTAGCACAGAAGGGATTCGAAGAGAGCTCATAGCTCCCCATAACCCATAGTAGAACGGTGTTGCTGAGCAGAAGAACAAAATGATCGTGGGTGCTACATGGGCGATGTTGCATGATCAGAGCCTACTCCTTCACTTGTGGGCAGAGGCATGCAATACTGCAGTGTATGTGTAGAACCGTTGTCCTCACAAGATACTTGGCATGAGTACACTTGAGGAGGCTTATTCTGGTAAGAGGCCTGATATTTCCCATTTGAGGGATTTTGGTTCTCCTGTTTACATGCATGTGACGAAGGATTCCAGGAAGAAGCTAGAGCTGACCGCAGAGGTTGGGATATTTGTGGGGTACACTGATACGCCCCATAACTATCATGTGTATTTGCCAGACAGTCGCAATATTGTTGTGCGATGGGATATAAAATTTCAACAGGAGAAAGCCATGAAGTGTTTGCTTGAGAGGGAGCCACACTTGCATGCAGATGAGGAGCTATTAGTTCCTAAGGATGAGCTTTAGGACGTGGATCAGCCACAAAAGGAATTTCATGGAGTGGAAGAGACCACTCATGCAGCGCCAACCATCATAGGGCGAAAGCGCACTACAAAACTTGAGCGACTGGCTCAATATGCAGAGAAGGTTGTAGTACCACCTACAACAGAGCGCAGGCAGAGACAGTCACCAGATCGGTACATTGGATACATGGCTCGTGTGAGCAAATGTGTCGTGATGGAGCCATCCTCTTTCGAGGAAGTTGTGGAGGAACCTACATGGGTAGACGCCATGGTGGTAGAGTATGATTCGATTGTCAGAAACAGTGCATGGGAGATTATCCCAAGACCGGAAGGGAAATCAGTGGTGGGTTCGAGATGGATCTACAAAGTGAAGCAGGCAGCTGACAGGAGTGTGGAGAAGTACAAGGCAAGATTTGTTGCCCGATGCTTCTCACAGATAGAGGGGATCGATTATGAGGAGACCTTTGCACCTTTCGCAAGGTATTCTTCCATACGGGCGATTCTTGCTCTCTCAGCGCAGATGGGATGGCACATTCATCAGGTGGATGTGAAGACTGTGTTCCTCAATGGAGTCATTGAGGAGGAATTGTACATAGAGCAGCCTGAAGGTTTTGAGATCTTCAGCAGTGAGTCGCATGTGTGCATGCTCAAGAGAGCGTTGTATGGGTTGAAACAAGCACCTCGTGCTTGGTACACATGGATAGATAGCTATTTCACTAGACTTGGATTCTCCAAGAGTGAGGCGGATCCTAACTTATACCAGATTGTGGTGGAGGGTAAGTTGCTTATCATTGTACTGTATGTAGATGATTTGATTCTAACGGGAGATGAGTTGTTGATACTTTCATGCAAGGAGGATCTTGCTCGGGAGTTTGAGATGAAGGACTTGGGCCTCCTTCATTATTTCCTGGGATTGGAAATCTGGCAACGCAATGATGGACTGTTTGTTTCTTAGGGTATGTATGCTCAGGAGATACTGGAGAAGTTCAACATGCATGGCTGCAAGCCTGTATATACTCCTCTTCCTGGAGGTTGGAGGAAGGAGGATGCTACTTCAGTGGAGGTAGTGGATGCCACTGTTTATCGACAGTTGGTGGGGTCGTTTATGTATCTAGTCAATACACGACCCGATATATGCTATGCTATTAACCAGCTTTCACAAGCTATGGTTAAGCCTACCAAGCTCTTCTGGAAGGTGGGCAAGCATGTATTGTGTATATCAGAGGCACATCGGGATATGGATTGTGGTACAGACAGGAGGATGAGGTGAAGCTATGTGGCTTCACAGATACATATTGGGCAGGGAGCCCAACGGACAGAAAGAGCACATCTGGAGGGATCTTCAGTATCGGACTGACAACAGTTTCTTGGTACAGAAGGAAGCAGAGATCTGTGGCACTCAGTTCCGCGGAGGCTGAGTATATGGCAGCAAGTTTGGCTGCATGCGAGGCTATATGGATGAGGAAGATCCTAGTCGGGTTATTCGGGTCTCATTCAGATCCTACTGTGATTTACTGTGATAACCATAGTTGCATTAAAATCTCGGCTAATCCTGTATTTCATGATAGATCCAAACACATTGACATCAGGTACCATCATATTAGAGTTTGTGTGCAGCGGAGAATCATGTTACTTTCATATATTCCCACGGAGGATCAGGATGTTGATATCTTGATGAAGGCACTTACGAGGAGAAAACTCAAGTACCACCGAGATAAGATAGGGGTTGCTGATAATCCATATCTTTTTGAGAGGGAGTGTTGAGAATGCAACAAGATGATGGAGCTTAGTGAAAAGAAGTCGCCTTCACTAAGTGGGCCCGCTAGGAAAGTTTTGGCGCAAAGTCTATTTTTAGACTATGTTTATTTTTAGACATATGGATCATGGTTTATGAGTTGCAGGATGTTGTTTATGGATGATTGGTCATGTTGGTAGAAATAGATGGAATTTTATTTTTAGACAACAACGGAGGTATTGTTAGTATAAATATAGAACAGTTGAATATTATTAGCCCTTAATAATATTTGGGCTATAAACATTATCTTATTCTCTTGGAGCACTTCAGTTCGAGCTACAGATGTGGCACATGCAGCTGCCGTAAGGAAATACGTGGTTCCTATGGGTTAACTTGAGCTATTGCATGGAGGACTTCATTTAGGACTTCAATGATTGAGTTCTGTGGAGTTGGATTAGGAGTTGATGGAGTTGTGTTCAGTTTGACTTTGTTGAACTAGTTGTAGTTAGTCTAACTAGCAAATAGACTAATGTTGAGTGGTGTGAATTAGTTATTAATTAATTCACTAATTATTAACTCATAAAGCAACTAAAGAATACATCAGTTAACTCAGTGCATGGACAGTTCAGTGAAGACAAGTGTTAAAGGTAAGTGAAAGGGCAAGACAACTGTCAGTTGTGACTATAATTGTGCATGTGATTTGCACAATCAGTGGGATTGAGTTGCCAATGAGGATTGCGTAGTGTTACACAAGGGAAGCACATGAATGGTTCAGCCATTCATCCATTCTCTATTTAGGATTGCGCAGTGGAGGCAGGCAAGCAGCGGAGGTGATTTGAGCTAGCGATTGTTTCAGATCTATGCTGTATTGTGTGTAGCAGTAGAGCTAGTATCGTATTGTGTACTATTACATGATCTTAATCAATATAATACAAATATAGTTTGGGGTTTTTAGCGAGATGCTTTCCATGTGAAAAATATTGTTTTATGTGTGATTGATGCTTCTATCTTCGCATGCAATTGTTTCTGATTTCACAAATTGATGATCAATGGTAGATGAGATTATGTATTATGCATGCATTCCGCAATAGTGTATAATCAGGATAATCCTGGTTGAATAAGTGCCATATTATTCATAAAATTTCTACGCAGGGTCCTCTCCTTTATATGGAAACTGGGAGAAGTGATGAATCAATTCTGTCATGATGGGGATGGGCTCCTCTAGCCATAAGCACCCATCATACACTAGGTAGAGCAGCTGCCTAATGACGAAAATGGTTATTGGGGTGCGGTGGAAATGTGGCACCCAGAGTAGGTTCAACAACCTGGCCTTTCCCACTCCACGCAACTTTTGTGGCTCTAATGCTATCACCTCCCCTGCGGTGTTTTGCTTCATGAGGTTTCCAGTCTCAAGGCGAGGGAACTTCTCATGGTCAGCGAGGTCCCAATCTTCAAATTTCATGCTTGGCATGTGGCCCAGGTGCGTGCCTTCAAACATAATGCCATCTGGGAGGAGTGGTGTCTGGAGTGAGCTCTTAGTCTCGTCCAGGTCTTTGGGCACTTTGGACTTTCCTTTTTGCAGGGGGCATAGTCAGGTAGTTTTTTTGCAGAGTGCGTAGGTTGAGTATCCACCTCCATGCCTTCATATTCTTCTTTTGCAATGATAAGATCCTACAAATCTTCTTCTTATTCATCTATTTCTATAGTGACAACTTTCCCCTTCTCGTTCATCGACAATTTGTTGCACAGTGGGTTCCACGGGGATACGTGTATGGGAGCCATTACTTGTTTGTGCTTCTTGGGTCTTGGTGTGCGTGATGATTTTGGGATTTCTGCCACAATCCCAGTACCATTTGGAAAATCCCCCATAGTTAGGGCCTATGTGGCCTCCTCAGTGGTCACTTCTACTATCTCCATACCATCCTCAGTTGTTGCCATTGTATTTGTGCTGCAATCTATCACTCACGAATTCAGGAGCTCAATCAACACTCGGCTCACAACACTAAGGGATCTGCTCAACCGCTCAATTCTCAAATGTCCAACTGTTGTTTGTTGGGCAACCCTTTGTATTTTAGAGCACTTTTTGAATTCGAATTCGACTATTCCCCCCAATTCCGGTTCATTAATGCTTTCTTGGTGGCATATTTTCCCAAATCTTACCCATAAATAGCATCTTAAATGCTTGTTGTCTGCTCCATTTGGCCTTAATTCAAGCATCCCATTATGAATAGTGACTTCAATGGCCCCTTTCTGACCAACCCGTGCAGCAGCGCAACCCCTCGTGCCCGATCACGAACCTTGTGACTTTTTGTTTCTGCGTGCAGCTCCAACCTCATGCAACTTTTGGGCAGAGTAGTTTATAGTCCCGCACTTCTTTTCAACTGCTTGGAGTGCTAAGATTGCATTTACTTTTGCTAGTCAGGTGGCCACACCACCTATGTAGAGTTCTATCATGTCCTTCGTCATGGTTCCTGGAGAATCCCCACCTTTTATTGGTACAGTCAGCATTGCACACTTCACCATTTGCAATGTGCTACCATGGTCACTGTGCTTAGCAATATGCGGTCCATGCCAAGGCATTAGACTAATCAATTCATTGTGATAGTTCTCAAAATTTTTAGCATGATCGTACGCACCTTGCCTTACCATCCTAGTTTTTTCGACGAGAAAATCGTCCTTTATCTCGCCCTCTAGCTTCTTGACTTCCGCGTCCACCGGAGCACTTTTCTTTCTTAACTGTACCCTTTCTTCTTCAAGTTCTTGGAGTCTAAGGCTTCGCTATTGGATTTCAGCTTCCAAGGTTCCATGAACCACCATCCCTACCAGTGTTGGATTAGGCTTTTCAAGTACTAGAGGGCTTACAACGTTCGTCTCATATTTCAACCTCGGTGGTGCTTGTGCAGTCAAGTTCTTGCACGTGGTCCTATACGCCCATAGAACCGCTGGTACGCATAGGTCCCAATCAGTCCGTTTCACATTGTGGACCCTGTTTAGTACTTCCCACACTTTGTCAAAGCCTTCCATGCAGATAATCTTCTACGCGCTAGGTCTTGTCATACCTCCTAGTCCTAAATGGAGGGGTTGTTTGCGCCATTGTCTTGCCCGCTCCTGCTTGCCGATCATGTTTCCTACCATGCAAACAATGTGCCTTCGTGCAGGTTGCGCACCATATGCTTGTACCCATCTAGAGAGGTGAGCGCGTGGGTCATTTTGTCCAGCATACTTTGCTTTTATCCTCATTTGGGGCTTCCTAAATCGTAGGCTTATCATACTTTTGCATTCACACCAGTCCTCAAAATTCTACTGGTGCGTACCCCACCACCTAGCGGGCGAAGCATGCAATACCCATTTTAGAGCATCGAACCATTGTTGTTTTGGCACTTCTTTTCCAAATTTATTTAGGAACTCCTCTACCTCGCTTAACCCATCATATGTAGGCAAGTCTCTTGTTTTCATTGATACGCAGTGCAATGACCTTATCATCATGTTACAGTTGAGTGTGGTTACCTCGTGTAACCGGTTCTGCCATCATTGTATTTCCTCGTCCGAATATGAGGTGCAGGAGATTTCGCGCTCCCACAAGAGTCTGCCATCCACTATTGGATTCACCCGGTCCTACTCTTGCACGGTTATCATGTAGATACAGTCTAGATCATCGTCGCTATCATAGTCGCGTATTGGCTCTGTGTAGCATGATCCTTCTATAGGGTCTAAAGGTACCACTATGCGCAGTGACTTTTCCTCGAAAATCATCTTGTACTTCTTTAGGTTTATCACTCTATTCATGTCAGTGGCCCAATCTATTCCCAGTAATGTGGGATAGGAATTTCCGTCATCAACAATCTTTATCACTTCGAAATTTTTTAGCGTGCTCGCACCTTCGATATCTACCGTTATTCCCTGCAATCTTCCCATATGTAGGATATTTTTTGGTTCGCCATCTGCAATTGAATAGGAGACCATTGCAACGTAGGCCTACCCATGCACTCCCACATCTACATTAGCAGGACGTTCGCGTCCGATCCTAGATCCAAAATCACTTGATCCATTTCATATTCCTTGATCTGCGTGGTCAATCTCATCTCTCTTCCTGTTCACATTGTGTGCTTCCCGAACTTCCGAACTACGTGTGGTTCTCTTGGCGTGGTTCCAACACATCTAGTGATGAGTTTCTGTACTCCCTTCACAACTTTGTTGTCGCATAACAACTTCATGCATGTCTCCAAAATGTAGTGAGCATTGATGGGTCCATTTTCAGTTCCAGTTTGTCTTTACTTCCTAAAGTGGAGGCCTCTGTGAAGCTCTTCTTAGCTTCCATGAACATCTCCTTAGCGTGATCTAAATCAAATTCTGGTTCCTTTTTTGGAGCCTTGTGAACCCAAGTACTTTCTTTGGGCTACTTGCCCTTATCTTCCCCTGCCGTAATAGCTTTTTTGAGCATGGTATTTACATTCGGGTCTTCCTCGCATGGCTTAGACCTTATCATTTGCAGGTTCTAAGTCAGGGGAGGTTGGAGTGCTCCTTTATTGCACAACCTCACTATCAGTGTGGGACAGTCCTCTATCTCATGATCAAACTGGGTACAATATAAGCATGATGGTCTCATTGGATTTGTACAATCGCAGGCATAATGCTCCGGTCCTCTGCAATTGTAACATATCAGTTGGTCGTGGCCTCTTCCTAGTACCATTCCACCTTGACCTCGTCCGCGCCCTTGGAATCCAGTGCGCACCATCCCTGCATTTTGATTTAGGGCCCGTGTTTCAGTCTGAACTCTGCAGGTATGAGTTCGATCCATCATTAGTTCATAACTTCTACATGTACGCTCATCATGGCCTACTGACCTGCAAAAATTACAAAACAACTGCTAGGAATTCTGTGTATACTTATGTAATAGATGACAAATATTTGTAGCATGATTCCCTCCTATCTGACAAATCGCACACCATAATGCAGGTTCCGCACTCGGACCTGATTATACCTCCTGTCTTAATGGCTTTGGTCCTCCTCCAGCCATGTAGTTTGCGAAGAATGAACAATGGTCCTTGTCATGTCCCTGCCTACATTTAAATTCATAGAATGACACACATGTTAAGGTATCAACATTAACTGCCTCCTCCCATGCCCACTTGAGAATGAACCAAGTGTTCATATGGAGCCATCTTTGCTACAACTGAAGAAATCATAGTGACATAAAGTTTTATAAAACTAGTGAATACAAATTACAAATCAAATTTCATCATTATTCAATGATTCTGATTTTTTATAAAAATACTTATAAAAAATACAAGGTGAGAGAAGGGGACTCGATGTACATAGTGAAAACTATTGTTTACATATTGAAGTATGTAATATTTAAAGTATAACGGTGCTTTTCAAAAGAATTGACTATAGAATTAGTGAATTGTCTAAAGAGGTGAGTATGACTAATTGAAAATAAATGTTGTATCTATATATATATATATATATATATATATATATATATATATATATATATATATATATATATATATAGTTTGTCAAGTTGTTTGTGATCCTCTAGGCTTGACTTGTGGCTTGAGGGGACATGACCCAGGGGCATCTAATCTGCCAAAGTCACCTGGGGATAGTACCCGGCCTAACACATGCCACAACCACCCGTCGTGAGGTTTGATTCTGAGTCACCTTGCTAACGACATCCATCCTCAACCGATTGTGCTAGTAAGAATTGACTATATTATATATATATATATATATATATATATATATATATTATATATATATATATATATATATAGTTTTAACATTTGATAGAAATTTATTGGAATTATAAATTTAAATTTAGAAAAGAAGATTTAAGTGTTCCAAAAGTTTTTACAGATGAATTGATATTTTAAACAATAAATAATTACAATATTCTAGAAAAAGTATTATTACCAAATTTCAACTAAAATAAAATCACAATATTAAAAAAATAATAATAATTATATCATGAAACATGAAAAAATTAAATTTCACCTTTAAAAAAAATGAAAATTTAAAATCCGCGTAGAGTAAAAAAATAGTAATACCCAATTTTTAAAAATAATGGAGTCACACAATGCAAGATTTTGTGATTGTGATTATGATTTTTTGTCGACAGTTTCCAACCACATAATGTGGTTCATTATTAGAACATAGGTAGATAGCTCGATCCAAAAAACACATAAATACAATAGAGATGGTGATAAACCACAATATTTATGTGTTCTTTAGATCAAGCTATCTACCTATGTGCTGATAATAAACCACAGTATGATGTCTTGATGATGAAAACCACACTGGTAACGCATCAAACATAACATTTTAGCAATCAAATTTCATTATTACTCAAGGATTATGATTTTTTATAAAAATACATATAAACAAATTTAAGGTGAGTGGAGTGGACTTGATATACAAACTATTGTTTACAAATTGAAGCATGTAATATTTAAAGTATTAGGGTGCCTTTCAAAAGAATTGATTGTAGAATTAGTGAATTGTCTAAAGAGGTGAGTATGAATAATTAAAAAAATGCTGTAATTTGATATATATATATATTTATATATAATATATATATATTATATATATATATATATTATATATGGGAATTTGTTTAAATTTTGATAAGAAATTTATTGGAATTATAAAATGAATTTTATAATTTACAAGATTTAAAATGTTTTCAAAAATTTTAAAGATGAATTTATTTATGTATTTCATTTTATTTTTTTAAACAAATAATTGCAATATTTTAGAGAATTTATATTACAAAAATTTAATTAGAATAAAAATCACAATATTAAAAAAAAATAATAATTATATCCCTAAAAAAAATCTGGAATAAAACATGAAAAAAATAAAATGCACCTTTAAAAAAATGAAAACTTAAAATGCTTGAAGACTTAAAAAAAATAGTGAAACTCAATTTTTGAAAATAATAAAATCAATCCATTTTTAAAAATAATGGAATCACATAATGTAGAATTCTGTGATTCATAATTTTATGTCGACCAGTTTCCAACCACATAATGTGATTCATCATCACAACATAAATCACTTAATAAAAAAATACACCAACATAATATATGGCTTGATCCAAAAAAACACATAACACACAAATACGATAAACAGACCAGAGTTTGTGTTTTTTGGATCAAGCTATCTAACTATGTGGTGTGTTCTTTGGATCAAGCTATCTACCATTGTCATGATGATGAACCAAAATATGTAGCAAGCTATCTAGCTATGACAAATCACAACATGATGACCTGATAATGAACCAAGAATGTGGTTCGAAAAAGTCGACATAAAAACAGTTATGAGATTTTCTAGGGAAGATATTTTATGTAAAATAATGGAATCAGTTGATCGATTCCGTGATCTATGCGGTGGCGTTTGAGGGAAACAGGAGGGACATCTCCACATGGCCTCGCTGCTCACGCTTCCTCCTTAAATCCTCTCGTTTGTCGGCAAAAGTTATTGTTCGCTATCACCAATCACAAAGTGGACCCTATTCACATGGTCATCCAGCTCCGCTCCACCCCTTCGATTCCGTTGACGTGTTACGCTTACGCCGCCTCAACTTTACCGAGTCCGCGCCCACGGCGTCCCTTCCGGGCAACTGGGTGGGTGCCTGAGCCCTACTATTGATCGGCTTTAAGACATGCCAACGACTCCCACTCATCTCTCCTCTGCTGTCTCCGACAAACACAACAATCCATCAATCCGTCTCTCTTACTGTCCAAATTTTGCACCATACATATCTCAAATCAACTTCCTTTTCTCTTCCATTCTTCTTTCTGTGTTGATTCAATCGTCAAGACTCTCATCCCTTCACTTCACTTCATTCCTTCATACAGAGGAAGGACTTTTCATTACAATAGAGCTGCGCAGATTAATCATGTCTTGCAGTGTTGGAGGCATGGAGAAATCAAGTACGGGCGCACAGCAGGAGAATAAATGCAGTTTGGATATTTTCGCAGAGACCGAGCTCAGGCTCGGACTCCCAGGGGTAGCTGCAGGAGAACGGCAGAGGATCTGTGGAAAAAGAAGTTTTTCGGAGGCCATGGAATCCAGAAATTTTAGCATTCCACAGGAGGAGGCTCATAAATTCCATGAACCCAAGTTAGGCACAGAAAAACAAATGGTCCGTCCTGCCAATGATCCTCCAAAAATGGGACCAACTCCTCCCAAGTGAGTATTCCTTTCCTAAAGGATATTAATGTTTGTACTGTTGAGGGCTTGTTTAGGGCGTCTATATTAACCAGAAAATATACGGGTGTTGTTTTCTTTTTCAGGGCACAGATTGTTGGCTGGCCACCTGTCAAAGATTTCAGGAAAGTCAGAACAATTGCTGCATCCAGCTCTCTTTATGTGAAAGTGAGCATGGATGGAGCTCCCTATCTCAGAAAGGTGGACCTCAAAATGTACAGCACCTATCATGACCTCTCCTCTGCACTCGAGAACATGTTCGGCTGCTTAATTACCATGGGTATGATTGAATTCCCATCTCATTCCATTCCCTTAATATTTTGTCTATTCGCCCTGCTGTAAATCACGGAATGAATGATATTGAAATGTTCAAATGTTTGTAGGCAAGTGTGGATCCAGTGGGATCAAGGAGAGCAATTTGATGGATGTGGTGAATGGATCAGAATATGTGGCTACTTATGAAGATAAAGATGGAGATTGGATGCTTGTAGGCGATGTCCCATGGCAGTAAGTGCTTTGAAGCTGCCCTTAATTTTCCTATCGTTTTTCCTTTATAAGACTTAATAGTTTCTCTGTAATAGCCAGAAATTGATGATGTGGAATATTGGTTGCAGGATGTTTGTTGATTCCTGCCAAAGAGTGCGGATCATGAAGGCTTCAGAAGCTATTGGTTTAGGTATTTCGCCAACCCATCATGTCTTGCTTTATACTTTAGATATGTAATGAGTGGGTCGTCAAATTGTTAGACTTATAAACCTCCATGTTTTGATTGGTGTTTTGCAGCTCCTCGGGCCATGGAAAAATGAAAAAACCAGGAATTAACAGGAATTACAGACCACCCATAACGATTTAGACTCTATCCACATACATGATTATTGGAGTTATTGATTTTTGGGAGGCTAAATTGTTCTCAAACTAATTGTAACGTGGTGCAATATGCACGTGGTGAGCTGGCTGCTCTTAGGTTATTGATTGAGATGGAATATGATTGTTCATCCACGATGGCTCAAGATCCGCTGTATCAGAAAACTATTTTCAGTTATTTTTTATAAATGGTCCGATTGTTTTAAATGTTTTCCTATAATCCTTTGACATAGCGATAAAGGAAAAATTCTACATGCACTTTCCAGGATTTGATAATTCTCCTGAAATATTATTTTTGAAAGGTCTCACCCCTCTCTGTATATATGATTTGTGTGATGAGAAAAATGTTTGACACCCAAAAGAATTTTAAATTCTATAATGTAGATCACTGTGAAAAAATTGGAATTGACGAGCCGGAAATTTTGTGACTCCGCAAAATTGAAGCACTGTTTTCAAAGAAAATGTGTAAAGCTTTGTTTAAGAAAATTCTAAGTAAATCTGGCATCTATCAAAAGACTTAGGTAAATATTGACCAAGTATAATTTTATATGTTAATGAATAAACACATAAATGTCAGATCATAAGCATTGGTTATGGCTTAATTAACAAGAGCTATGTGGTGCATGTCAGTGTATTTTTGCATAGGTGATTTTTGCATATACTTTTGTGCATAAAATAACGGTAAAATGCTTATTACGGAATTATTACTGAATTTTAAGAATGTAGAATTTATTATAATATAACTACTCAACATAACATTTTCTTCCTAATTGATGCTTTATATTAATATGATGAGTTATTATTACAATGATCTTTTCAGTAAAAAAAAATCCATTTATGACTTAGTCTAGTTAAAAAAAAAGAGTTAAGAATGGGTCAAAGTAAAATTCATAGAAGATTTGCTATTTAACAACAAGTCAAAGTAAAAATAAGTAAATTGCCTAAATTGTTGTTTCATTCTCACTTTATTAAATTCTTCTTGTTTTACTAGAGAATGTGGAGCTCCATCTCACCTGTCCAAAAAGGACTCAGAACTAGGTAAATATGTAACAGAGACACAAAACATTACCAGAATATCAACCACACAAAGAAAGCTTTCCTAAGATCCAAGAGTATCATCAGAGTCCAAGAAAATGCTATTTGATTTCATTGCATTGTTGGGAATGTGTGATCTTTCAAACTTAAAACAAGTGAATGAATGAATGCATATCTGTCTTAAATTCAAACTAAAGGAATTATTTCCCGCTGAACTTGTGAAATAGGTGATAAAATTTGTAAAAGAAGAAAATTATTGAAACTGTGATAGAGACCTAGAAAGAATTGATTTATTGCCTTCATGATGGAAATTAAGGAAATATAGGAGTTCTTGGTTCTAATGTTACCTGTTGAGGAGAAGATTGTGAGCCCTTTGTTTCTACCGGGTGATAGTACCAGGATTCTTTATTCTGAGGCAGTGGATCTCAAATCCATGAGCATCTCTAAACAAAGAAAATCATGACTGATGTCACAACAGTTATTGCACATAAACCCAACATCTTTGCCAAGATGTATATCAGTGATAATTTATTACTCACGGTCGTTATGCAAGACAAAGACTCTATGGATATGGATTTTGAGCCCTTTGTTTAAGCTGATAATTTATTACTCACGATGTCCGTTGTTTCTGGCATGACATATTGTTGAAGGTTTAGTTCAAACTAACAACAATCCCAGTGGATTGATAATTGGTGGTCCACACTCTTGTTCTCAACATCAAGTTTCTGTTTCTCACCTTCAAAACCTATGGGATGTAAAAGGGAGGGGAAATCTCGATGCATCCATTGGACGATTTTTTTCGCAAATGGCATATCTTTTAATGTTTGTAGGTCTCCTTATTGGAAAGAAATGGTAAGGGATCTAGTTAACAATGCTCCTAAAGGTTACAAGCCTCCTAGTTATGAAAAGATGAGGACAAGCGTGTTATCTGAAGAGAGGGCTCGGGTTGAAGCTAGACTTCAAGACATTAAAGATAGTTGGAAGGAATCTGGGGTCTCCATTGTCTCAGATGGTTGGACAGATGTTAACCATCGTTCCCTTATCAATATTTTGGTTTCTAGCCCAAAAGGAGTTTTGTTTTTAAAATCCTATGATACTAAAGGAAAGACAAAAGATGGTCCATATCTAAAAGGTCTCCTCAGAGAGGCAATAGAGGAGGTTGGTAGAGAAAACATGGTCCAAATTGTTACAGATAGTGCCTCAAACAATATCCTTGCTGGTGGGTTGATTGAGGATGAATATCCAACAATTTTTTGGACTCCTTGCTCTGTGCATTGCTTGAATTTGCTCCTGAAAGATATTAATAACATTGCATGGGTTGATAAAACTATAACTGAAGCAAAGATGTTGCAACACTTTATTATTAATCATGCAGCATCCATAGCAATTTATAGGAAATATGCAAAACTTCAGCTTATCCGATGTGCCGAGACTAGATTTGCATCTGCTTTCATTATGCTTCAACGCCTTATTAAAATGCATCAAGCTTTGAGAGAGATGGTGGTATCAATGGATTGGCAAAGGTGGAAGGGTTCTCATACTGGGGATGGCCTAAAAGTTGAGGACATTATTATTGGTCTTTCTTCAGAGAATTTTTGGAGGAGAGTGGAGGATATTGTCACCCTTATTACACCTATTGTTTCCACCCTTCGCATATTTGATAGTGATCAACCATGCTTAGGGGATGTCTTTGAGAGCATGGATCAAATGAGAGAGAAGATTCATGACATAATGGAGGATGAAAATTCTAGGATTGACAAAGACACCAGAAATGAAGTGTGGGAACTTAGTCTGACAAGGTGGAAAATGTTTCATAGCCCTCTTCATTCAATTGCATTTTTACTCAATCCTAAATGGTTTCATAAGAAACCATCGTCAGATGTAGACGTTATGCAAAACTGGAACACTTTTATAAGTAGGTGTTACGATCGTTAGGATCGCATTGCTTTATGGTTTGAGTTAGGAAAGTATTTGAGATCAGAAGACCACTTTGCAAATGAAGATTGTGCATACAACAGACAACAACTTGGACCCGTCGACTTCTGGATACAATATGGTACAAGTACCCCCTTGCTTCATCGTTTGGCTATCCGTTTGCTTTCACAGGTATTCTTAATAACAAATACCTTTAATGTATTGATTTATTGTTTAAACAATTAATTCTAAAGCTCATTTTGGATTATTTATCTTATAAGATTTATTGATTGACTATGACTAACATAATTTTAATTTTATTTTACAGGTGACTAGTTCCTCTGCATCTGAAAGAAATTGGAGTGAATATGTTTTCATCCATTCAATGAAGAGGAATCGCCTAGGCACAAAAATGGCACAAGATTTGGTGTTTGTACACTCAAATCTACGTTTGTTATCTCGACAACAACTAGAATACAAAACTGGACCCACGAGAATGTGGGATTATGGTGGTTCACAAGATGATGAAATGATGAGCTTCCACTTGAGGTGCTACAAGACAATGCTGAAGACATGCTTGATGATACCATGAAGTCTATTGACCAAAATAATTCTTTTGGAATTGGCTCAAGCTCAACAACTATTCCAGAAAATGAGCTTCAAAATCTAGATTATTAGGTTTACTTGCATTTTGATATGAATTGTTGGAAGTGACTTTAGAGATACATATATATTAAAAAGAACAAATTTAATTATTTATATTTCAAATCTCTTATTCTTATCAATGATTGCTATTTTCTTGGAATTAATGATGGCTAAATTTTTGGATCTACAAAATTATCACTTCTTTCTTAAAACTAAATTAGTATTTACAATTGTTTTTTTACAATTTCATGAGCAGAAACATTGCAAGTTTATGATTAATGCTTTGTTTATATTGTTCACCTTTAATATGGTGTTTTTCTCTCTCCTCGTTTCTTATATGCGAAACCTCCAAACATCGTTTCTTGTACCGTTCTCGTTTCCCGTTTCTCGTTTCTGGTAACATAGCATTGCGCAGGGCTCATATATTTGGCGATTGTAAAGGACTTGTAAGCTTGTGCAATGGAGGTTGATGCATTTAATGTAAATAATTTGGCATTGGTTGTGCATCCCGTCTCGCATAGGGCCAGTAATTTCAACACTTCCAACACAACCAGCTAACAGGGCTCTACAGGGATCATATCTTTGTCAGTTGTAAAGGATGTGCAAGCCTGTGTAACAGAGGGTAATGCATTTAGATTTTCTGAAATTTGTGGGTTCCATTGCTCAATTGTTTAAGACCTCGTTGTACTTGGAAGGAAAAGGCTGAGATAGCTTGGAGCCTATTTTTGGCCCCTTTTCTCTGTGCCCTATGCTGGAACTACTATACCTAGATGCGGACTCTCAGTTAGAGCATTGGATTTCATGCAAGCGGACTCTTAATTAAAGCATGCAACTACTACACATCTACATGCAGACTCTTAGTTAAAGCATGGGATTGCATGCAAGATTCCTCTTGCATGATTTACTCCTTCTTTAACTCCGCAACTGACTAGTTATCCCTGGAACTTGTTGTAGGTGTTGAGTCTTCTCATTGATCACCACTATAGTGCATTACCACTATAGTTTCCCTCACCACCAATTAATAAGCATGACGATGATAGTTTAGATCATAATTATGGTTTAGATGAGCCTTTTCCTATAACAGTTGTTGGAAAACTAGTTGTTGAACATCAAGACAATACTTCTTCATGTAGTTCGAAAGATTCTCAGCCACCTTCAATACAAAAATGACGCAACATGGGTGATATCTTAGATGATCATTAGAAATTAAATTCTAAATTGCTATAAACTATAATAATACACCATATTTTTTAATGTAATATATTTATTATTAATTGATAAAATTTTGAATGATTCGTACAAGGCTGAGGCAGTTCTCCTTAAATAGGAGTTGACTAGGCATGCCTAATTAGAGACGAGTGTCCCTTAGGAGATGATGTCTCTTCATTTAACTAATTTTTGGTAATTAGTTGATTATAATTTAATAATTTATTCATTTAAATAATATTTTAATATTTTAATATTTATTTAATTGTTATGACTTTAAGTTCATAACATTTCCTTCCCCTTAAGATTCTTTGTCCTTAAAACATAGGTAGGCCTAGGTGTTGATGCACAAAACATTCTGATTACAAAGACGAATCTTCCTCTCGTAACCTCTTACATTTGATGAGGTGTTCCTTTATTGTCTTAGACTGTAAAACCTTTTCTCGGGTTGCGACTATACTTTTAGGCTCAAGGACTATTCTTCCTTTTCCATTGGTCTTTGGTATTTCTGTTTGTGCTATTTCATTTTTCCCCAACACTCTTTTGAGACTTGATACATAAAAGGTATTATGGATTCAACAGTTTTCTGGTAACTTTAACCCATAAGCTACACTACTTATCTTTTTGATTATCTGTTATGGTCCATAATATTTAGGTGATAATTTATTCTTCCCTTACTATTTTAGTGATAATTTGATCTAGGTAGATATTGGTGGCCACCTGCCAATTCCACTTGGACCCCCACCATTGCTTCTTTTAGTTTTTTAGTTTCCTTAATTGTAGCATAATTTACTATTTTTAGCAGTTTCTGGGTCCTAAACTTCTAGAGCCGTTTTGAGGCCCTAAATGAGTTTTTTTTGAAAATCTACTGCATCGAATTTTTGTATAAAATAATCCTTTTTCTCATAGTCCTTGGATATATCTTTCTAATGGGTTATCATGCACGTCAAACGGAGGTAATATGACTAAGTTGTGACCCCAAGAAGTTGGCTGTCCAACTGACCCAACGGGGCCCATAAACTCTGGGTATTACATCTCCTCGGGTTAGAGTTTTGGTTGTTTAGGGTTTTCTCTTATTGTTCAATAATAAAAAGGCCCTTGAGCTACCATCACCCTAGCTAGTTTGTTTCCATTTCTGTTTGTAAGCCTATTTCAATATTTTACATTAACGAAATGAAGTATTATTTCCATTGCAACTCTGTGTTTATGGTTATCTATGTAATTTGTCACGTTCTTGTTTAAATCCGGATCATAGTTGCTTATAAGGTTGGAGTCTAACAAAGACCCAATCTCCCTCCTCAAACTCTCTTTTAGAGTGGTGTTGGTCGGTTTGTTGTTTCATTCTATTACAAGCCATGGTTAAATTTTATTTTAGTAAGTTGATGATCCTTTAACTTTCTCTTAAGTGGTCTTCAACTTTTGGTACCCTAGAATAAATGAGTACAAAGTCCTTCCACTTGAGTGTCTCATAACCATATAAGGCTTGGAAGGGTATCATCTTGGCTAACGTGTGGTATGCAGTATTATACCACCATTCTCTTATGGGTAGCCACTGTGTCCATCTATTTTGTTTGTCTATAACGAAACAAATAAGATATGTTTCCAAGCATTTATTAATGATTTTGGTTTGCTTATCTATTTGGGGGTGATAGGTTGAACTCATATTGTGGGATATTCCTACTTGATGACAAAATTACTTCCAAAATTTTCCTTTAAACCTTACATCTCTTTCGTTGACTATGACCTTAGGAAACCCATGTAGTTTGTAAATATTTTTACAAAACACATCAGCGATTTGTTTAGTTGTGTCAGTCTTTTTAATAGCCATAAATTGGGCATATTTAGTGAGCCTGTCAACTACTACAAATATTTTATCCTTTCCATCAAGTGCAAGTAGTCCTTCAATAAAATCCATCGAAATTTCCTCCCACTTCTGATTTGGAAAGTGCAGTGGATGTAGCGATTCCGGAGTTGGAACATTTTCGCTCTTTCTTCTTTGACAAATATCACATTCTGCAACATATTTCTAAATTTCATTGCTCATACCCTTCCAACAGATTGACTGTTGGATGTTGTAGTAAGTCTTGTAGAATCTAACATGTCCAGTTGTTGGTGTGAGACTCCTTTAGTATTTTCTGTCGAAATATGACTACAAGAATATTCCAATTTAATTTGTCCTTGAATTAAATTGTGAATTAAAATCGAGTTTAGTCTTAACAACTACTTGGAAATCATTAATTAATTGATTTTAAACTAATTAGTTGGAGAAATTCAAGTTAGAAGACTTTCTGAAGTCATGCAAGAGTTATCCCTTAAATTAAGGAGATAAGATTGAGTTATATTTGAGTTATAATTAGTTAACTTAGTTTATTGAGTTAAGTCTAGCTAAATTAGTTCCAAACTGTTTGAGGAACTAATAGTCAGTTAATAGTTAGTTGATGCATTAATGCACTCAACTAGTGCTGCTCCAGTTAACTGAAGATTCCCTCATCAGAAAATCATGCATGTCTATTTTGAGAAAGACCCAGCTGAGATTAATGTTCAAGGACAATGTACTATCAGTTTCATGTGTTTTCTCATGGAGAAAACTCATGCATGCACTCAAGGGTTCATCCTTGAGGATTTGGTAGTTTTGAAGGTTTTGTTTTTCACTTGTTAATAGGCTAATCATCCATAAGGAATGACGCAAGGAAATAGGAGCTTGGAGGGCAGAGAGGAAGGCTAGAGTGAAGCCAAGATTGCCTATGAGCATCTGTGAGGATTGTACAAAGAGCTGGCTAGATGTTAGAGCTAAGGTTTTAATTCCAATGTATTTTGACCATGTATAATAATACAATAATGTGGGATTTTTATCTGAGACTTTCCAAAAAGTATTTTCATGTGCATTGTGCCATTGATTCTTCTTCTTCTGGTTATACTGTTCAGCTCAATCTTTAAGCTTCCACAAATTGATAGTAGAAGTAGGTTATAATATTCTTCTTTGATTTATATTTCATTATTAGCTTAACCTATCCCATATTTTATACATGCTATCAAAGATGTGAACAATATACTGAGAAGAGAATTCAAAGTTTGAAGTTTGGGGTTGGAGGTGAAAATCGAATTCATATCATACTTCAAGGTTGGCCAATAGTGCTCGATGGCTTGAGACTCAAGTATGCCTTGGAAGGTAGCTCAAATTACATAGCATGGAAAGATATAATGGAGTCTGTATTAGAAGACAATGGCTTGAAGGAATTCATTGATCAAGAAATCCTAAAGCCAACTTCAACTAATGCACAAGAGTTGGCCGAGTGGAAGAAGTTTGTGGCAAAGGTGAGATAGGTCATCCTTGAGGGAGTTCGATACCATATTGTCTCGAGTCTGCATGGGAAGGATACTCCATTTTCAATGTGGAAGCCATTGAAGGACTTTTACCAAAATAGTAGTGACCATAGGAAATTGGCACTCAAGGATAAGCTTCGAAGAATCAAGATAGAGAAGGGCGATACTATTTCCACATATCTGAAAAAGATTACCACATGCAGAGATGATCTTGGTAGTGTGGCAATAACTACTACTGATGATGATATGGTGAGCCTCTCTCTCCTTGGCCTTCCAAAGAGTTGGAATAGCTACCAGGACTCTGTGAATGGAAGGGAGAAACTACCAGATTGGGAACGATTGTGGTCGGTTCTTATGCAGGAGGAGATCAGGAGGAGCACACGAGATGGTTCTTCATCCAAGAATGATGATGGAGAAAATATGGCCTTAACAAGCAAGGCAAGGAAAGGGAAAAGTTGAATTCTTCTCATGGAGGGAAGAAGGGTTGCATGTCTAAAGTAAGATTCTTTAATTGTCACAATATGGTACATTATGCGACTAATTGCCCATCGAAGAAGTCCAAGAAGGGATCCTCAGAAGGACCAGAAGGTGAGGCATTAGCCTCTCAGTTTGAAATGGACTTTACGCTCATCACATGCATGGTGTCATCGATGATGGGTTTTTTCTAGTATCTTGACAGTGGAGCCTCATTCCACATGACTGGTGATAAAAATTTTATTTAATGCCTTGGAGGAGAAAGACCTCAAGATGTGCATAGAGATGGTTGATGATGGAAGGTAAAGTGTTTCACGAGTGGGCACGGTTTCTTTTCAAAGGGAGCATGGAGCTCCTCTCACCTTGACAGATGTGATGTATGTGCCTAGACTGAAGAAGAACTTGGTATTGATCGTGATTTTGGAGGAAAAAGGCTACGATGTTGTCTTCAGTAAAGGAAAGGGGTTCCTAAGACACATAGCCACAGGTTAGACCAAGAGGATAGGGATTTGGGTGAAAAATCTCTATAAACTAGGGGTAGATGATTATGCAGCATTGAGTATAAAAGTATAATTGGTGCAAAGCCAAGACACTGTCGAGTTGTGGCACAGGCGGTTGGGCCATTTGCATCATGGGGCTTTGAAGATAATGCAGTAGATACCTACACAAATTTCCAAAGCTAAACTTGAGCAAGTTGACACATGCAAAGGTTGTACCTTCAGAAAGTACACCAAGTATTCCTTTCATGATCGAGACAATCGAGTCGAGCCTATCTTAGAGCAAGTTCATACTGATTTGGGTGGACCATTCTTGATAGCATCCACAATGAAGCAAAGGTATTATGTGATTTTCATTGATGAATATTCTCGAAATGCTAGATTTATTTCATGCAGAATAAGGACCAAACATTCACAAAGTTTTGTGAGTTCAAAGCTTTAGTCAAGAAAGAGTCAGGGCAGAAGGTCAAGGCCTTAAGAAGTGACAATGGTGGAGAATATGTCTCTCAAGAGTTTAAGGACTTCTGTGTAGTGGAAGGAATTAAATGAGAGTTGATGACACCTCATAACCCACAACAGAATAGGGTGGTTGAGAGGACGAAAAAAAACTATTGTAGGGGCATCACGGGCAATACTACATGACCAAGGCCTACCAATTCACTTGTAGGCCGAGGCATGCAACACAGTGGTCTATTTGTAGAATAGAATCCCGCATCACATACTTGGGATGAAGACACCAGAGTTAGCTTTCTCTGGTAAGAGACCAAATGTGGGTCACTTCAGGATCTTTAGCTCATTGTTATATTTCCATGTGACAAAGGGTGCACAAAAGAATCTTGAGCCGACTACAGAGTTGGGGATCTTTGTGGGGTACATTGATACACCTCACAACTATCGAGTGTACTTGCCTACCAGTCGGAGGACAGTGGTTGGCATAGATCTCAATTTTGATGAGCAGAAGGCCATCTGAGTTTCTCTTTAGAGGGAGCTCCAACTATAGGCTGTGGAGGAATTGTTAGTTCCTAAGGAAGAGGAGCCTCAGACTGATGTGAAATAGTTGCATGTAGAAGTTCCAGGAGTGGAGACATCCACTCAAGCAGAGTCTTCCAAAGATGGATGGAAGCACACAAGAGAAGCTGACACATTGTTGGAGGATGCGAGAGAGAATGTGGGAGCACCATCTTCCCAGCACAGATAGAGGAGGTCACCAGAGGTACACTAGATACATGGCCCTTGTTGGGGAATGTGTTGAGACCGAGGCATCTTCCTTTGAAGAAGTAGTGCAGCAGCCGATTTGGGTTGATGCTATGGTGGAGGAGTATGACTCCATAGTTCGTAACCGTGTTTGGGACATGGTTCTGAGACCATAGAACAAGTTAGTTGTGAGTTCCCATTGGATTTACAATGTAAAGCAAGATTCCAATGGTAGTGTGGAGAAGCATAAGGCAAAATTTGTTTCCCATGGCTTTCACAGGTGATGAGCCCCAAAAATGGATAATTATATGGGCTCATTCAACCTCCTAATTTGAATTAATCCACCATTGTCATTATTTTATTGCATGTTTTTTATTATATTTATGCTAATAGAGTGAATTGGGTTAGTCATTATGCCAACAAGTCTAATGTGTGCTTTATGCAACCTTTTTGGTCAATTTGGAGACAAAATAAAAGGTTTAAATGAGCACTTGGCAGCCAAATTCGTGGAGAGGATTTGTAGGAAGGTGTCCCCTTCATTTATGGGCCATTACCTTGAATTTTCCACCATCAGCTCGGAGTTCAAGGGCCACCAAATCAATTATCACAAGGGCAGCTGAGTAAGGGCTAGTAAAGTGCTGTTAACTACAAGTTTTGGCAGCTGAGTTCCTAAAGTTTAGGAGGGCTGTTGGAGTCCTCAATTTGTATAAATAAGAAGGCTTAGGGCCTCATTTCAGTTAGTCACTTTGTAGGTAAAATTTAGTTAGTTTGTAGTTCGATTTTAGTCATTCTTTAGTCATTATTTTAGTCAGCAGATTAGCTTTTCATTTCAGCACATTTTCAATCTTTCCCTTGTGGACAGTTTTTGATGTAACTATTTTTTCCTTGCTCAATAAAGATGAATCCAGCTTTGCACCAGATATAATCTTGCTTAGGAGGCTATAGTTCTTGGGTTTGGGCCCAACCAAAGTGCCCAGTACCTCCTTTGTTTACCTTTATGTGTTTTTGCTATATTCTTAGAATAAAATCTGCTATTTAGATTTAAATCTTGTTTTGTTATTTCGGTTGCTTTTTATGGTTAAAGTAGCTTTTCATGTTCAAATTGATTGGATAGGTTAATAATAGAAAGGATCCTCGGAAAAACGTTGTCAAGCACCTCTAATCTCACCTCTCCCTCAGTGAGACCATGAGCTGGGACCAAGGTGTCCTTGCTGCCACCAAAAACATTGTTTTTGCTTTGTCATGCAATCATTTGTGTTAGAAATCTCATTTGCAAAAGTTGATACTAGTAGTGGTTAAATGCTCAAGTTTATGATTGCTTAGTTGCATGGTTAGTTCACATGATTTCATTACGAATAAACTCTGTTCATTTTCTTTTCTGTTATCTAGGTCAGATTAGGATGAAAGTAACTAGGTCTTCACTTTTCCAAGTCTTTGTTTGATTCATTTTGAGAAATAACCTACAGAGCACTTGTAATACTTCTCCATCTACCCGTACTCCATCCAATCTACCTACTCCATCTACCACTTCATATCCTTGCCTTACCATTTCCACGTTCCCTCACTTTGACCTAATTTCCATCTTTTCATGCAACATTGCTCTACCCCTTCTTGGACAAATCCAACCATCCTTGCCACTCCTCAGCTCCATCCACCAAAAATTGACCTCCTCACACCCTTATCCAACCTCCATACCCACTTCTCCACCTTTCTTCATCCATCAACCCTCCAAAATCCACTTTCTGAACATCCTGTAGAAATTACGGAACATCCTGAAGAAATTTCAGAACATCCTGTAGAACCCCTGTAGACTTCCTGTAGAAGCTCACGAAAGTGGTTTCTTGAGACCCAATCATTGTGAAACTCTCTAGAAGGGTGCTAGGGACTCCTTAGGCCTTCTTCTAACCTTCTGCAAGTATTTCCTTTCGCCAATCCACCTCTGCACAGTCAAAAATAGTTAAAACACATGCATGATAATTTTGACAACTTA
>APFE030234685.1:198871-365396 GCA_000404065.3 Pinus taeda | reverse complement strand
TTTTTTTTTCAGATGTCACTATAGAAGTATGTTATACATATGAATTTTACCTTCCTAGGAGTCAATGGCCTCTCTTTTAGTAAGCTTGCATCTTCTTTCTTGCATGAGTAGGACTAGCTGGTAGAATTAGGGTTTGCATTTCTTTTTGGCTTTCAATTTCTTTCCACAAGTAGATTAGCTTCCTTTGAGTTAGATTTCATCCATCAGTTAAAAAGCTTCTTCTAAGAGCTCATAGAAGTTGGCTTAAGCTCCTAGCGGACTTGTGTTAGCTAACCAAGTGACAACTGTTGCAAGAGCTAGTACTTGTGCATATAGCACCGTCGCTTCCAAGTTTGTTACGAACAACTGGGTTGATAAAATTAAAGAAGTGAGTCCTACGAGTTGCAGCATTATTGCTGCAATACTGGGGCTCACCACTCTTTTTGGCGCCATTTCTAGGGAAGCATCAGAGTATTGGTGATTGCTTCTTTTCTTCTATTTTCTACTGCAACCTTCTGCTAAGTAGTTTATTTCATTTCCATTTTACAATTTCATTTCCGCAAAAGTAGACTAGACATTTCCTACTTACATAGATTAGCATTTCAATTCCACAATTTCAATTCTGCAAGTATAGCCTAGCATTTCATTCTTGCAATTTCATTTCAGCAAAATAGATTAGTCCTTTCCTACTTTCATTTCAATTTCGTATTTTCATTTCAGCAAGATAGTTAGTTGTAGTTCAATCTATTTTAGTTTTGCAGGTACAAGCAAAACAAAAAAAAAGAAGCAAAAGTCAACCAAAAAGATTTCCTTTCATGCCTTCTAGGAGTAGAGATAATTCAGAAAAATGATTGCACAACACCCCCACTGCTTCACACAACCAACCTTCTCTCTTCTTCGATGGCTGTGATTAAAAAACCCTTAGATGGATAGCAAGACATATTTGAAGAAGCTTTAGGGGAGAACAAGAAGAAAACATTCCTCTGGAGCAAATGGCTACAAGTAGAAATGTTGGGAGTAGTACCTTTTCTTCCAATTCAACCTTTAGAGGTGAATGTGAAAATCTGATGGAAGATTTCAAAATCTATATGAGGTAGTTTCTTGGCATGCAACTGGATACCTTGCAGATCCAAAGGAAGCAAGAGGAAGCCAAGAGGGCTTTGGCCATATTTTGTCCTAGGTGCACTAGAAACCATCCTAGGAACGAATGTCCAATGCACTCCCTAGAAGTGTGTTTCGTCTGTGAAGAATACCATCCTACGAATCACTTCCCTTCCTTTCTTGGACTTAAAGCTGCATATCAGAGAGCCAAAGGAGTCACTGAACCACTCTATTTCATGAACCAAAGGAGGTCACATGGACCCAGCACTTACTAGGAGGGAATGCAAGAGACATCCCAGAGCTATTATAAACCCTATCAAGCCACTTCCATGCCTTCTTGGGGTCCCCCTGCTCATCCATCCTGGTCCACACCCCCTCCTTGGTCATATCCTCCTCAATAGCATGCTTCTCTAGTTGCTCATTCATTTCACTCTTATGCTCAGCCACAGCCTCAGCGGAATGCACCTCATCAGGGGTGGAGGCCCCAGTACAACTCTCCTCCCACTCATTTTCCTCCGCCACCTGCTCAACCATAACCCCATCCACATCTATCTCAAATATACACCCCCGCTCAACTACCCATACCACCATTTCCAAACCTGCCCATTAGAGTAGTTCAACCCAATTGCAAAGCTGAGGTACAACATGTCCAAATGACTCCACTTGAGCTCAATGATCTTCACCATAGCTCAGGAAGAGTATTTCTAGAAACAGATTACATTGACAGCATTAAAGGACCACATCCAGCAAAAGAAGATTCAAAAAAGAAGATCACAAAACCATGGGCTGCACTTGATGAAGAGAAGACATAAAAATTAGAGATCGAGAGATTTCCCTCATGGTTACCATCAACTCCTCCATGTACTCAAGAGAAAAATCAGAAAAAAGAGGAAGATGAGAAGGTCATGGTAGAAGGTGACATGAAGAATGATCCAGATCAACAAAAGGACCAAGGATATCAGAGCTGTATTGAGATATGGTTCTAGACGGTCACTAAGTTGCAGCAGTACTCTCTTCCTTAGCTAATATGATGTTATGTGTATTTGAATTGATTGATTTGTAGGTTCAAAGATCATTAGGAGTTGTAGAGGGTTTGAACACTAGCTGGAACTACCCAAACGAAGGACATCCAAGTTTGCTCATCCTCGCATAGTTAGTTTGCTTAAGCATGTTGCATGAGTTGAATGCTTGTTTCTTGCTGTAGATTACTCCTACTCTGATAGGGTTCTGACCCAAATAACTAGGGGACTTATTCCCTCAACATCAACACAACAATAATAATGTAAGAGAACAACAATAACAATAGTGGGCTTATATGGGGCACAATAATAACAAGATGGGGACAACATGGGCGCAACAATAACAATAAGGGGTACAATGAAAATAATAATAAGGGAATACACTAGTATTATTAGGACCTAACATGTCCCTCTCCTTCAAAAAAGTGTTTTCCTCAACGATTGAGTAGTTCTTAATGCTTCTATATAAAATTGTCATCCTCCCATGTAGAATATTCAACAAGTAAGTTCTTCCGCTTGATGAGATACTCTAAAATTGATCGATTTTGTAGCTATCGAGTTCTTGTTTCTATGATTGGTTTAGGTTCCAATATGATTTTTCCTTCTTCATCAAGTTCTGGCAATATTGGTTGAACTGGGATCTTGTCACCTATAACCTCCTTTAAGCATGAAACATGGAAAATGGGTGCACTCAGGAAGATGCAAGAAGTTTTAATTTGTATGCCATAGTAACAATCTTTTGCAACACCTTGTATAGACCATAATACTTTGGTGATAATTTACTATCCTTCTTAGCTTGCTTAAGGGATAGTTGTTTGTATGGTTGTAGCCGTAGAAATACCCAGTCACCTACATCAACACTTCTTTCACTGCAATGTTGATCTTCCAGTTGTTTCATTATATTCTGCGCCAAAGTGAGGTTATCCTTTAAGAGTTGGAGATTTTTTTTTCCAATTCTTGATGTGATCTTCCATTGCTTGAACCTTAGAATTTTCTCTTAAATGTGATGTGATCGATGGTCGATGATATCCACAAAGCACTATAAATGGGGTTATTTTTGCTACAATGTTGACAAAAGTGTTATACCACCGTTCAATGAGAGGCAACTATTTGACCCATTGTGTCTATTTATCAAATACAAAGTGTTGGCTTGTTAGGGATTGACCCAAGTTCATAAGTGATTTAGACAAACAAATCTCGAAACTTCCGGCCCTTTCAGCAACAGTCTACAGTGCGTGGATTGAGGTCTCACCCAAGGTAGTATGGGAGGGTGTTGGAACCAGGTTTCTGCACCCTAGGGATTTCTTAATGAAGTCTAGGAAGTTCACGAACCCAACTTGTGCGCTTGTGCTACTCCGCGCAACTGTTAGTGCTTCGCAACTTGTGAAACTGCTTCGGCGTAACTCTGTAAAGAGTGTGAAGAAGGGTTGTCTAGATCTTTTACCCTTACTGTGTTATGATTATAGATCTTCACTTAATTTTGTGGGCCCAATATTCTCATTAATCATTCAACATTCATAACCAATGCGCACAATCATAAGACTGTAAAGAGATTCATAAATATAGTAGAAGCATAGACACAAAATATTTCAGAACCAACTTATCTTTTATTAATTCTTTGTCCAAGTACAATCCAAAATATGCCCTGCGCACTTAGCTGTAGGGGTCCGCGCACACAACTACGGACTCTTCTAGGCCTCTACACACTCAGCTACAAATCCTCTTCCTACCACTACAACCCAAGGCTCGGACTTCCACACTCAGAACAAATTCATTATCCAAAAACTATGACTTTCTTTACACTTAGAGCCTCACTCTATTTATACACTCCCATGGTCCGCGGACCATGGGTAGGCTGACATAATTTACATTAAATTACATTATCTTAGGGTAGACAATCCTATACTCTTGCGCTTCGTGCCCACATTTTGTGGGGTCATTACATTACACTTAACCAACATTTGGGCTTCAAGCCCCAGAAACCCACTATGGGGGATCCACTACCCAACACAAAGCAACAGAGATATCCTTCCAAACATTTGTTCACTATCTCAATTTTTCCATTAGATTGAGGATGATAAGATGAGATATGAGCTAACTAAGTACCCAGGCAAGAAAATAATTATGTCTAGAAATTTCCAGTGAAAACAGGATCTCTGTCACTCACAATAATCTTCGGGTTTACATGTAGCTTTTGAATTGTTTCCATAAATGTAGTAGCAACTATACTGGCTTTAAATGGATGAAATAATGCACAAAAGTGTGCATACTTGGTATGTCTATCAACTACTACCGTGATGAAACTTTTTCCTTTGGACTTGGGTAAGCCTGTGTTGAAACCTCCTCGCAATGTTGACTTGGAATGGATAAAGGTTGTAATAGACCCGGGGTCTTAATTGTCTCAACTTTATTTTTGTTGGAAAACAAACATTCCACCACAAAAGCTTGAATATTAGATTTAAGCCCATCCCAAAAACGTTCCTTCTTAACCTTATGGTAAGTTTTTAAAAATCCTAAATTCCCTCATAAGGGAGATGTGTGCAATTCCCTAAGGACCTTTTGTTTGAGTTGGGAATTCTTACAGAGGTATAGGTGATATTTGTACCATAACTAATCATTTTTCCAGCTAAATTTATCAGATGTACTAGGATCTTGCTGCAACTTTCGGATGAGTGCCCACACTTCTTCATCATTCTTCCATTCATCCCTTCATTTGTTCAATCTAGTTGGATAATAGAAATGGGATAAAGAAATGCTTCCACATCCTCATCCTTTCTTGAGAGTGCATCTGCAACAACATTTTGCTTCCATTTTTTGTAGATGATTTCAAAGTCATAACCCAACAACTTTGTGACCCATTTTTTCTGCTCTTCTAAAGATAATCTTTGTTCTAAAAGTATTTAGGACTATTATGATCTGTTTTACCTTGAAGTGTCTTCTCATTAGGTAAGGACACAATTTCTTAACTGCATGTAGTATTGACAACATTTCCTTCTCATAAATGTCTTTGTGTAAATATGTTCCTTTGATTGTACAGCTTTCTAAAGAATGAGTCTTTTTTCTTGCATTAAAAAAATACCAATTCCATTTCCTGAGGCATCACATTCCACAATAAGGCTTTTTGTGAAGTTTGGTGTAGCTAAGATTGGTGCTTGGCATATTGCCTCTTTAAGATGTTCAAAGGCCTTTGTTGCTTCTGGAGACCAAGAAAATGCATCTTTCTTCAGTAATGTTGTTAGAGGTGCCACTATTCTCCCATAATTATTAACAAAATTTCAATAATACCCTGTCAACCCGAGAAATCCTCGCAGATGATTTATGGATGTCGGGATTTTCCATTCCTTAATGGCTCTAAGTTTTCTAAGGTCTACCTTAACACCTTCATGAGATACAATATGACCCAAATATTCCACCTCTTGTACTCCAAAGTAACATTCGGAGGTTTTTGCATATAATTGTTTCTCCTGCAATAGTTTGAGCTCTCTGTCAACATGTTGAACATGATCTTTCCAATACTTGCTATAGATTAGTATATCATCAAAAAATACTAACACAAATTTTCTAAGGAATGGTTTGAAAATGGAATTTATCAAACCTTGAAATGTAGAAGGAGCATTGGTAAGGCTAAAATGCATGACCAAAAATTCATAATGACCCTCATGAGTTCTAAATGTTGTTTTCAGAATGTCTTCAGTCTTCATTCATATTTGGTGATATCTTGAATGAAGGTCTAACTTGGTGAAGTAAATTGCTCCATGCAATTCATCCAATAATTAATCAATGACAGGAATGGGGAATTTATTTTTAATAGTGAGCTTGTTGAGCTCCCTATAATCCAAACACATGCACCATGATCCATCCTTCTTGTGCACCAATACTACTAGAGCAGAGAAAGAACTTTGACTAGGTTGAATTATACCAGCCTCTAACATTTCTGCGACCATACTTTCAATTTCACTCTTTTGGGCATAGGGATATCTGTAAGGCCTAATGTTTGGAGGAACACTTCCAGGAATAAAATGAATAGGGTGATCATGATCTGGAATGGGTGGGAGGCCTTTACGAGTCTCAAAAACCCTAGAATGATTGTCCAAGACTTTTTTGAGATATTGAGAAATAGATGATTCAAATGTGACAACCTCTAACGAACATAATTATGCAATTACACCTGATTGTTATTTCTTTAGAAGATTTGTCATGTCGTTAGAGATAATTATCTTTCCCAGTTTCCCTGTGATACCCTTAATTCAAATTCCTTTCTTTCCGAAATACATTTCGAGAAAATTTCTTGAAAACAAAAATTTATTGTATCCAGAGATTATAGACATTGGACTCGTTGTACAACATCAGTACTACCCATTGGAATGGAAACCATTGGAATATTCAATGCATATTCTCCCATGGATAGCTTGATCTTATGGCACTTTCTAGAGTAATTTATGGTTCCTCCATTTGCAACCATCACTTGAAACTTTGGTGCTAGATATAGGAAGCAATTCAATTCCTTAGCTATCTTACAATGAGTAAAATTATGGCTACTGCCTAAATCAACCAACACTATTACCTTTTTCTTCGTGATATGCCCTTCTATGTTGATAGTTAGATGAGTGGTAATTCCAGCCAATGCATTACAAGATATGGTCAAATTCATTTCTTCTTTCTCTAGGGTTTGTTCCTAGTGTGTATCCTCTTCTTTTGATGTTTCTTGTTCCTCTTCTTCCTCCTCTTCACAATCTATGTAAAATAATTTTTTCTGAGCACACTTATGACCTTTAGTGTATTGCTATCACAAATGTAACAAAGCCCTTTTGATCTTTTTTCTTCCAATTGTTGTGGTGTCAACCTTGTAGGTTGTGGAAGGCTAGGTGCAACAACACTTCCATCTTTATAGTTATGAGTGGTAGGCTTCCTTGTTTCCATAATTTTTTTTTCAATTTTTCTTGCCAACCTGAATGTCTTATCCAATTAATCATGTTCCCAAAGTTGAACCTCATGTTGGATGTTATCCTTTAAAGTCCTCATGAACACATCAATCATATGCTCCTCTAGAATATATTTTATCCTTATATTAAATTTTTGGAAGTCCTCAATGTGCTCCATAATTGAACCCTTTTGTTTGAGATTTATCAATTGGTTGAAAAATGTGTTTATTTCTATATCCTCATAATGTTCTATTATTTCTTCCATAAAAATTTCCCAAGTGACAATTTATTTACGAGAGAAAATCCATCGATCTCATACAAATTGATTGGGTTTGAAATATAAAGTTTCAATGTGTATCTTTTGTATTCTTTGCACATTGTGGAGATCGAAATATTGGTCCACCTGTAGTATCCATGTTACGGGATCCCTGCCATCATACTTCCTCATATCGATCTTTGGAACATGATGTGTCTTTAGTCTAACATTTGAGTCTATGAAATCATGACTAACATTTATTTTTTTCTCATCACGAGTTTCCTTTACTACACTTTCGCCATTAGTAAGCATTTCTTGTAGCAGCATTGTCAAATCTATCTTTAAATCTTCCATGTTTCCTTTAACTTTTTCTTCTATACCATCCATCTTAGCTTACATACCATTAATCTTAGTTTTCATTCCATTCTTAAAACCATCCATCTTAGCTTCAATTCCATCCATCTTATCTTCGATGACTTTCTTTAAATTATCCATCTTAGCTTATGTTACTTTTTGTGAGAGTGAATTTTGTTGCACTTGGTCTTGTAATTTTGATATATCATGTGGTATTTATTCCTCTTTTTCATGAGTCATGCTAGATCTTTCAGGTTTTTTTACTAGGTGTGTCCATTTTCTTTCTTCGGGGCATCAATTAACGATAATAATATTTCAATATTCCCTTTGAATTCCTTCAAACTAATTTTTTAGACCAAACTTATGCAAAATTTAAACAAACTACACACCGTTTTTCACTTTCTAGGAACTCGATATTGAATCTATTGTATCTATGTAATTTTAGATCTCCAAGGTATAAAATGGCATCGTGCAGTAGCCCTCTAACTTCCCTTTCCAACCCAGGAAGTATGATCAAGATTGGATTCTCGAAGGAAGAGTTATGCCAAATCTCCTACGATGACCTGATTATATACTGGTTTAGTAGAGAGAACTTGTACGAATTTCGATGTGTCATTGTTTCCACCTTAGGACTTGCAACCAATACAAAACAAACTATAGAGCGTTCTCTTTCTGTAACTTTTTACTTAATTTAAATTTGATTCTCAGAGAAAACGTTATGACGATTTTCCCCTGGTCACCTGTTTGAGATGCAATTCAGGAGTTTGCAAAAACCCTAACTTCCTTGGATCATATCTCCGAAAATATAGTGAGCCAAGATCTAAAATTTGGACCTAAGGTTCAATGCGATTACGAATCAGGTGGTTTTTTTAGCTTCTGCAATGTCCAAAATAATAGTTATAGAGAAAATACCACGATGACCTGTTTGGAGCAGCAAAGCCCTAAAATCTAAAGCTCTGGTACCAAATGTTATACAACCAACTCACAAAATAGAAGAAAAGAGAGATCAATGCCTTCAAAATCAGCCTCTTTGAAGGGAAAACCTCCTTTACATTACACAAATGAACAATTCTTGGATGATACAAATGACAAGACCTCCTTTCTATATATAGGAGTTTAAGGGGTTAGAATATAATCATAGCTGATATGACAATAATAATGTAAGGGCACAACAATAACAATAATGGGCTTCTATGGGGCACAATAATAAAAATATGGGGACAACATGGGCACAACGATAACAATAAGGGGTACAATGACAATAATAATAAGGGAATACACTAGTATTATAGGGACCTAACAATTTTCTTCATTACAAAAATGATCATGATCCCCATACTCCAAGACACCAAACTCCCCCTCCTTAAAACAATTTTCTCCTAGATTTTTTTCTCCCTATTCAAACTATCCAAGAATTGATTGCAGAACGTCCTCATAGAGAGTTACCTAAATATCTCTTCTCACTAATATTAGTTCTTTCTTTTTTAAATACATAGCAGTTTATTTTGGAATGATTTTATAATATTAGTATTATACATGCTCTCTCTCTCTCTCTCTCTCTCTCTCTCTCTCTCTCTCTCTCTCTCTCTATATACTAATATATATAATATATATATATAATATATCCATCTTCCTTTTATTCGAACAATACAATAAATTCACCCTTTAACATGGCTTTGAGTGTTTCATTACACTACATTTGATTTTTAGTGTAATAAAAATATGTGTGAGTCCCATTGTCGTTATACTCTCAGATAAGTTGGAAAAACCACGTATAATTCTTTGAGGAATAAAAATGCTCCATAGAGCACCCTTATGCAGTATCTGGAATGACTAGAAGTGTTTTCAAGCAAAATGTAGGCCGTTGATCTATAGGTGGGTGGTTTCTGGAAAAACTACTTACAAGGGAACTCTTTAACATAAGTCTTGTGTGGTTCATGCGACTGAGACTCTGTTGATTTGGAGTAAAATCATGTGGGCATTTTATTTCTTTTGAATCCTCTTTTTTCCTGTGATTGTAATCAAAATTTGGTGGATAAGTGTTGGAGGATTTCGATAAATAGCACGCTAAATATAAATCCTACAACATCTAAAATTACTGCTGAAGAAGCACACGATAGATTCGATATGTGAAGTGATGAGTGGAGCGCCAAAATTTTCCAACACCTAAGTTGAGCTCTTATTCTCACATGCTACATTCGAGATTATTCTATCATTCCTTTGAAGTGGCCCTTGTGGCATGTAATTTCTCAAGGACTGCAGCAAGGGCAGGTTACTACATCTTAAAAAAAATTGGCTGAGCATTGCTCAATTCTATGAGAGTTTGAAACTTCCTTTTGTCTCATGGTTAATTCTTCAAGAACATAAAATTTTACTATATTTTGATAAACATCCTGAGAAATGTATCTATTTATCTGAAGATTCATGTTTGTTTACTCATATTTAAATTCAAGTTTCTCATCGTCATTCTATGCATGTGGCTTTCAAAAGTAGTAGTGATATCTCTTAAACTCCTTCAATTTTTTGGAAATTTCCCAAGTTTAAGTCAATTGGGGGCTATTCTGCAAAAAAAGCCAGATCGCGGATGTTTAAAATTGAGATCGAAATGCATGTCTTGGAGATGTTTGTGTTTCGTGTATATGTGATCTTTGCTCCATCAATTTGAAATTGTCTTCCTCCTCTTGATATCTTCTCCATGCAACCACCTGATGAATTCAATCAAATATTATGATACCATACACATTTGTAACAAATATAAAGGCTCATTAGTGTGCAAGTGCTCTCATCTTTTCATACATTTGTGGTCGTTTTTCACTTTTTTGGCTGAGTATTATTTGTTTTTTGAATTACCTAAATCTACTTAGATGAGAGCATACCATCAGCCAGAACTTGTATTTGGCATCATCCATTTAGAAATATCACATAAGGCAAACTGATAACTCTATTGAGACATTTTGACAGAAAACAATAACTAATCGCATTATCACAGCTGCACATTCTTGGGGAGAAAGAGAACCCAAGTTTCTTGTAATGAAAACCAATTTAATTTAACACCCAACCTCAACCATCTTAAACAACTCCATTGACATTAAAAAATCCGTAATAACTTTAAATATTGGCCATCCATCGACTCTCCTAATTTTGTTTGAGAAAGCACGAGTCTATATGAATTTTCCATGATGTTTTTAATATGTAGGAAAAAAATCTAACCCATGAACCCAACTAATAAATGATACTTGGCTGGTCATCCTTACTCACTCTTCATAATGAATTTCAACTTTAAATTTAAATACTTCATTTATTTCCTCTCAAATTTGTATTTTCTTGTGTCTTCAACTGTTCTATTCACTTTAGGCAACTTATATCTATATATATCTATATTTATTTATTTATTTCGACCATGCTTTACAACAAAATTGATGCTTCCAATGTGACAGGTTTTGCATTTTCCCTTATTTTTATATTGTAGAACTATCCTTAAAATAATATAAGGGATTTGAGATTGGAATATGCTACAATAACTTCCTTCTCTATGTTATTCGAACATACTGGTATTTGGTTCATACCAATGCCACAATTCTTTTCGATACCATACTTATTCAAATTAGTGAAATCCCTTTTTCCACTAAACCATACTGCATTTTAGCATCAAGCAATGTCTACCAAAAATGTAGGCCCACCTATGTTTTATGATAAATTATAATCAAGATAGTTTTCTCTTGTTCTCATCATTGCTGCCACATGGTTATTCAATAAAATTATGAATTTGTTTTTGCTACAACAACATGGAACTCTTTTGAACCACATCCCTATTATCTTCAAGAAAACCAAGAAAAGTCCCCCTCTTGTCGAGATGTCATGGAGGATACACTTTTTAGGCTACATGATTTATTGAGTCAATGATTATTTGCCCTTATTCTAGGGAGAAACACTTTTATCATGACATTTTCATGCCTTTATTTGAATTTGAAAACATACTAAGCAGGAATTTTCTATGAAAATTTGGTTTTCTATTCGAGTTTCCTTTCAAGGTATTCTATATTTTAGTTGTGCCAAATTAAGCTACAACATCTAGCTCCAACTCAGGACAATGATTTTCCTTCAAAGTGTCGTGAACCATAGACCAATGGCCCTAGTTGGGTATGGAGTTGGACCAAAAATTGAAATTGATCCCAATTAGCTCAAAACTTCTAAAAATTAGATCCTTATGAACTTTCTATTTTCTAGAGCCCTCATTGTTTCTTATGCAATCTGAGAAAAAATAATAATATATATATATATATTATATATATATATATATATTATATATATATATATATATATATATAAAAATAAAAAAGGAAACTCCTGAAATCTAAAAATTAAATGCTAAAAAATAGTAGGTTATTTATGTACAACTATGGCAAAAGAGACACTTGTTACTAACCAAAGAAAACTTCCACATGGTGAGCTACTAGATCATAAGATTGACGAGAAGAATAAAATTCTAAATCAACAGTTCCAACATTCTGTTTGGGTTGTATAACAACTAGTTCCTTTACGTAATTAGACAAAAAGACTCTTGATTCAGAAATATCACTGTACAACATTATGTTCAATCTCTCACATTCTTCTACAGATGCACAATTAATTTGAAAATAAACATTTGGATAATGTGACATGTATTCCTGTTCAATAAATTGTTGTTGTGACAAATTTTTGATATAAATTAGAAAGTTTTGGTTATTGTCAGCAAAATTCTCTATATAATGTGAGCATATGCCATCAATTTCGGCAATATGATCCTCAAGAAATACCATGCCAATATAATTGAGCATCACATGAAAGGGAAAATCATCTCCCGTAGGTGTAAAATTATTTTGCTGAGGAAAATTGTTTAACTCATAAAAATTTCACCTGCAACTTGTAAAATTTGAATAAGAAGAAAAATTTAGATTTAGATAAGATGATTGTCTTTTTGACTCCTAATTTATTTCCATATTTTCATGGATATTTTGATATGGAAGCTTCCCATAGGCCCAAAGGTTTTGGATCCCCTCCCTTTGAAATAAAATGCTACATTAGGATGAAGGCCTACTAAATAATATAATATTGCAACAACCTCAGGAGCATGAATTTCTAGGGGCATATTGACGTAAAATTTCTGGAACCTTCTATTAAATTTGTTGACCGATTTATCACTTTTCCTCTGCATGGTGTACAATTTTGAAAGATATTTCTCATGAGATTTGTGTTCACCCCCATACCTCAGGAGGATGTCTTGAAATTCTTTCCATAAATGGATTGTATTTGGCCTTAAACATTAAAACGACTGTAGAGTATCTTTAGTTAGTAAATGAGAAAACAACCTCAAAATCACATCTTCATGAAAAATTCAAAACATATCGAGGAAGCATTCAAAATCTAGCACATGCTGCTTTGTTATAATATAAATTTCCCCATTGAAATGAGGCAAGTATTTAAAACATCTTAGAGGGTAATCATGAAGAACAAGTAGAAATGTTAGGGGTTTAAAAATTTCCTAGATTTTGGATTGAATATTAGTGGGTTGATTTGAAGGCACAACAATTATTGTCACATAAGATGACAAAACATAATTTCATGTTCAAGTTGAAAAGATTGGGGATTTTGAGAATGGATTGTAAAGAAAACATGATTTTATTCATTTGGTTCTAAAGAAGTAACATGATCAAGATTTGCCACACAAAAAGAAGATAAATTCTCTTGTTTCAAGGAAAAATACATTACTGAAGGTTTGGATGAGTCAGAGTATACAAGGCAAAAAATAACCCTCTTGGCATGCACAAGAAAATAGATTATAGAACTGATAACAAAGAACAAGAATCCTTTAAAACGTTTAACGTATGATACCTGATATTTCCCTGTAGCTTCTTCGTTTTATATCGTCAAAATCTTTCTTTCCAGTAAAACATTTTTCAATGGAGTCACCAAATAAATTATTAACAACGAAACTTCAATATCTAAATCATGTTATCCATCAAGAAATAGATCTCATTACCTAGGGAAAAATAACTTTGTTTCTTCAATCCCCGGCAACAACGCGAAAATATGTTGTAACCCCTGGAGACATTTCCTTGCAGTGGGGAACTAGTGCTCAGGACATCTAAAGATTGATAAGAGTTGTTAAAATCTATGGTCAAAGGGACAAACCATGATAATTTGCAATGAATCTTCTAGTTCGGAAATCTATCTTTCAAACAAAATTTGCTAAGATAGATGAGGATTTTAGGGTTTTATATTAGAAAGAAGGTTGGAAGAAAGAAAAGGGGACACAACTTTATGGTTCAGGAAATTAAGAATATGGGCTTAAGTTCTGTAGAATGAACCATGAAAACATAAATAATCATGAGTGAATTTCCAACATGGTGGAGTGCCCTTTAAGTTTTCTTTGATTAATATTTGTAGGTACTCTCTACTATTGATGAAGCATTAGTAAATTTGTTAATAAAAATAAGAAAACAACTTCATTATACTCATGTTGATAGAGGAAAAAAATTAATGGAGAAATGAAAATACAACAAACAAACATTTTTGCAATTACCCAAAAAATCAAATAAAAAAGGTCTTCTTATTGGAAATACTTAGAGGGGGGTTGAATCAATATTCCTTAGCACTTATCACTTTTAAATATTTTTAGAGCATTAGTTAATCTTCCGCTATATTAATGTTTATCTAGTAATCCCCGGCTGCGGGTGATTAGCATGGAGAATGGTACACTGGCAGCGCTCCCATTGGGCAAGTGGTAGCTCAGACCCGCCACATGAAAATGGATAGCATGCTTTCCCCGTAATTTTATAATGAATGCAACTATTAACTACTCGCTGTAGTCCGCCGTCTGCAGCACGATGGAGCTTTCGCTACTCGTTTCTCCAGTGATTTGGTTGCAGATCTTCTGTTGGGTTCTATTTATAGCTTTGGGAGCCCTAATGTGCCACTATAAGAGCTCGACTCTGCTGGCTCCATCTCACCTGAAGTCTTGGCCTCTACTGCATCGGGGGTCTTGGTCGCTGCTTGTTCATTGGAATCGGCCCTGGGCTCAGGGGAATAGACCTCGGCCTTCAGCACAGAAGGTCTCTGTCTCTGCCTCTGGGCATCTCGTCCTCTGTCCCAGGCTTACCAGCTCTGGCCCTCCCTTCTGTAGTGGTTGCTCCCTGAGTTTCACTTCCTTGCCCCTCAGTGCTTATATTTCAATTACTCTGAGGCTCGCTGTGCCTTCTCTCAATACGCCCCTCTGTGCTTCAATCGCCTCTCTGCTGTGGCTCTCGGTGCCTTTTCTCTCTGTGCCTTTGTTCGTTGTCCCTTCTTGGCTTAGTGTGCCTCAGCTCATTGGGCCTCGGCTCTCTGCGCCCTCCTGGTTCTCGGAACTTTCCTGGCTCCTGTGTCACTTCACCTGGGATTTCAACATGCCACATGAATGACTCCATCTCATCAGTAGAAGGGGAGGGTCTCGGGGTGGTTCTAGAGGGAGGGTCGTCCAATAGCGCTCCTCCAATAATACGGATTCCTCCTCCGAAGAAATTGAATCCCCAGCTCCAAGGAGAGGTAGGGGAAGGGGCAAAGGGAGGGCTCTTGATGCGGCCTGTGCGCACAACACTCATCCTTCGACCCGCTTTCGTATACCCTGTACCCTGGACAATTCCACCTATATTGTGTCCATCAAGATTGAGAAATGCGACAATTCAGCTCAACCTGGAGCCCCTTCGAAGCTTAGGCAACCATCTCCTGTCCACTGTTAAGGAATTCAGCCTGCGGAGACCTCTGGAGCGGTAGCAGGTCCAAGCGAGCCAGTGAAAGTGAATGTTCCACATACAGACTCTAGCGCCTCAGACCAGTATCGATGCAGGATCGTTGAGGAGAAACCCTCTACCTCTATGGACGTATGAGCTCGCCTTCGAGTCTTTTTGATCCAGCCAAGGTTTCAGACGGTCGCCTTCATTGCTCACTGATGTTCACTCACTGGATTCAGGTCTCCGCCTGCTTCGCTTGGAGGTTTTTGATAAGGTCAATGTTTTGCTTAGCATTGTTCAGGTTAAAGTCTATTTCTGATTCCCTCCATGCTTGGACTCAGCACGGTTCTACCTCCGTTTGTAATTCTCTCTGGAAATTTTGGTCTGTTCCATTGAGTCAGATACCATTAGTCTGTTGGTCTGTTCCGGGTTATTTGTTGGTCATGCCAGTTCGAAGGGAAGTTTTTCCCTCCAATGTAATTGCACAGCTAAATCCATAGTCAGTATGGAGATATTTTTGAGGCCTGCCTCGATGTAAACTTTTTGTATAATAATAGGAGTAGACAAATTTACAAAAAAAAATATATTTTTTATCTAGTAATAATAGTAAACAAAAGAGCACAATAGGCACAAGAAGTTCAGGTGGAAAATCCCCGCCGATTCAAAAACCACCGAACCCTTTTCTAATAAATTATTCAATCTTCAACCCCAACTAAAATAAAAGTTACAACTTCCTATAATTCTATAAAAGCACTCTTATCGATCTCCGACTATAAGAATTCCTCAATGTCCTGGTTTCTTTAGTATTCAACTGAATGGATGCCCCAACATCCTAGACCAACCCACCACCCTAAAGCGTTCATAGGCTCCAACTTGTAGGGAACCTCGTGCACCTGCCTAGGACCTCCCTGCCACCCTATAATGATCATAAGTGAGACAAGAGTGTGGACTCGCATACTAGGGACAAGAGTGTGGACTCCCGTACCCAATCACACTATGACCTGCAACCCAACCATAACATCATCCCAACAATGACTCTTATACCTCCCAACAATGCCTCTTTGACTCTAGGTAGATTGACTAATTTTCAATAATGACTCTTTCAATGATGACCCTTTTACAAATTTACAATAATGAATCTTTTACAAATTTACAATAATGACTCTTTTACAACACTGGAGTTTTGACAAGACCTAACACTTGACTCGACATTGCTTCTTGGATCACTTGTAGGTATTGAGGTTTTATTTTGCTTGTTTCAAGTAATGGTACTTTTGCATTGCATGTCCTTCCAGTATGTGTCCAATTTATTCTAAAGTGTCATCCTTCCTGCACATGCATTAACAAGCAAGACCCAAACAAATAGAAAAGAATATACTTACATTGCCCTGCAAAAACATATGTCAAAGATGATACTCAAAACTAAAATGTAAACACTAATCATACATATCTTTATGTAGTAAAATTACCCTTGACTATTGATGTTTTCTCCTTACTGTAGTGATCCTTGAATGCATACTTTTTCTTGCCTTCTAGGAGTTTGATATTGAATTTGTTATATCTATGTAATTTCAAAACTCTAAGGTCTGAAAATTTGTCTTGTCGTAGCCCTTCGAGTCCCCTTTCCAATCCCATAGGTCATATTGATATTGGATTCTTCAAGAAAAAATTATAGACTGGTTCAGTAGAGCGAACATGTATGAAGTGCCACTTGTCATTGTTTCAACCTTCAGCTCTGAAAACAATACCCAATAAAATGAAATATATCCCCTCTATTCCACTATTTAATAAATTTGAATCCAATGCTCAGAGAGAAAGTTATGACGATGTTTCTGAGGCACTTGTTTGACATGGAATTAAGGACCCTAAAAAATCCTAACTTCCTCAGATCATATCTCCACAACTATAGCGAAACAAGATTTGAAATTTTGTCACGAGGTTAATCACAATTCTGTCTCAAATGGGTTTTAATTGTAGCTTCTAAAGCTTCATAGAAAAAATGGTAAAGCGAAAATGCCACGATGTCCTGTTTTTAAGCAGCGAAATCCTAGAATCCAAGGCTCTAAACTTGCTTCAAAACATACCTTTAAACTTGATCATAATTTTGTGCAGTAACCAAACCTTAATGAAAATTTAAACTCCCTACAATATATCCTACATTAGAATCTTATGAGGACCAAGAAATTACATAGGTATTCTCACAATATAGTTCATTGAAAAGTGGTCGCTATAGGAAGATATGAGAGTCACTATTTATAGAAATGTTTTGATTTGAGAGAGTCCTCAACAAGTGAATGTTGGAGGGATTTTAGGAGAATAAGACATTATTAATTATTGAATATTCAATGACCACAACCAATGATGATTTCCATGCCACAACCCCATGGGGTTTTAGCCCACTAACTCAGATTACTAACTTCAAACATGAATAACTCTCAAAGCGTGAAACATCACGTGGCATGCAATATATCAACAAAAAAATCTCAACAGAAACATCTCAATGAATATAATCCATCTAGAAGATCGTTGAATCAAAATGAGTAAGTTGTCAAGTCAAAATGGCCATGCAATATTGGGTAGCCCCTCGTGCTTCTTGGGTTGACATCAATGACAACCACTGATCAACAATTTCCCCCTTTGGCATTCATGGCTACATAGGTACTCCCCCTATGAACATGACACTTCTTCCTACTGCCTTCTCTCTCCCTTTGTCATTAATCACAAAGGGAAATGCCCCGTGAAAAACTGTCATCTAACGGACCTATACAGACCTCCACTCCCCCTTTCTACTTAGTTAGATAAGAGAAAGAGTCTAATGAGGACTTGGGAGAATCCCAATATTTTGGTGAAGATACTCAAATGCTTCACGAGGTAATGGTTTGGTAAGGATTGCAAAAATTTGTTACTTTGTGCCAACATATTCAAGCTTGTTATTCTTTTCCGTGACCTACTCTCTAACGAAATGATGTTTTATTAGAATGTGCTTTATCTTGTAATGCATCACAAGATTCTTGGAGATACTGATGACACTAATGTTATCATAGAAGATGGGAATATGCTCATCAAACTTTACTTGAAGATCTTGCAAAGTTTGCTTCATCCAGAGAAATTGAGTACAAAAAGATGTTGTTGCGATATATTCTTCTTCCGATGTGGATAACGAGATTGAAGATTTATTTTTACTTAAACATGAAACAAGGCAACCACCTAGATAGAATGTTGCTCCACTATTACTCTTTCGATCATCAATACTTCCTACCCAATCCGCATCTGTATAAGCTTGGATAACTAGATCATTTCCTTTGGGATACCATAAACCATATTCTGATGTGCCTTTAATATATCGAAGAATTATTTTGATGACAATAATATGAGATTATTTTGGTGCTGCTTGGAATCTTGCTACTTTTCCAACTACATGCATTACGTCTGTCCAAGAAGCTATCACATATAGAAGACTGTCAATCATAGATGTGTACAACCTCTAGTCCACATCCTTTGATGAATATTCTAAACTTAACTTGCAACCTATTAGCACTGAGGTAAGGACATGCTTGTAATCTTCCATATTGAATTTCTTGAGAATTTCCTTGATGTACTTGGTTTGAAATATAAGTATTCCTTTATTCCGCTGAGATATATGAATCCCTCAAAAGTATGTCAGCATGCCAATTAGAGACATTTCGAACTAACCTTGCATCTTTGTTGCAAAGGTTTTACTTAATTTGTGGGGTCAAAAGATTATATCATCCACATATAGCTCGATAATTGCTAGCTTATATTGATCCACTTTCACATAGAGATTTATGTCAACGCTTCCTTTCTTGAATCCTTGTTGTTGTAGATATCCATCGAAACGATCATACCAAGCTCTAGGAGCTTGTTTGAGACCATATAGTAGCTTCTTTAATCTATAAACATAGTCTTCCTTGTTAGAGAGCAGAAAACTTTTGGGTTGTTCAATGTAAACGTGTTCTTCCAATTCACCATTTAGAAGGGCTAACTTAGCATCCATTTGGTACACCTAGATTTTTCTCAAGCATGCACACGTGAGAAACATCTTGATAGCTTCTATTCTGGAAATGGGAGAAAATGTTTCTTAAAATTAAATTCCTTATGCTTGTGCATATCCTTTGTAGACTAATCTTTCCTTATTCTTGGTAACCTATCTATCCTCATTTAATTTGTTTCTGAAGACACATTTAGTTCCTATAACATTTTTATCATTTGTTCATGGAACCAATTCCCAAGTGTCGTTCTTCTCAATTTGATACAGTTCTTCATTCATAGATACTACCTAGTGTTCATCTTGACTAGCTTCCTCAAAATTACTAGGCTCAAAAGTTGCTAAAAGGGCAAGGTGGGATTGTTTTGATGAATGAAGTTGTCGACTTCTTCTAGTTCTAATTCATTCATTTATGTTGCCGATGATTTGATTTGTCATATGATTCTTTTGACAACATTGTTTTAAAACTTTTGGAGAAGTTTCTTGTACATAGTGCTGATCATTTCTAATTTCCTCTTGGTTGACTGTTGTTTCCTTATTTGATTGGTCTTGTTCTAGATCTTCTTCTTCATCCTTCACAGATTCTAGCTCAAGCCCCCTCAAATATGATCTTATTGTGATCCTTTAGAACATGGTCTCCATCAAAAGTAACATTTATGCTTTCAAATATTTGTTTTCACCTCAGATTGTAGAATCTATAAGCCTTTCTTTTGTGTGAATAACCAACAAAAGTACCTTCGTGAACACGGGGATCGAACTTGGCCAAATTTTTGTCTTCCCTTTTGATGTATCATTTACTTCCAAATATTTTGAAGAATTTGACATTGGTAGATTTTTCCTTCCATATTTTGTACATAGTCATGTTACAATTGTTCCTGAGAAGACCTTTGTTTATAATGAACATGGCTGTATCAATTTCTTGAACCCAAAATTTATCATCCAATTTTGAGTCATATAACATTGTTCTAGCTATTTCCTATATGATTTAGTTTTTTCTTTCAGCAAGTCCATTACGCTGTGGTGTTTTGGCTATTAAGAATTTCCTTTTTATTCCATTTTCATCATAGTGCTATTGAAATTACTTGGACATGAGTTATCCCCTATTATCTGGTCTCAGGATTTTGTTCTTAAAATTAGTTTAATTTTCAACTAATTCCTTGTAGATTTTGAAACATTCAAATGCCTCAGATTTTTTCTTTAAGAAACTGGTGGATGTCATTCTGGTGCAATCATGTATCATTAGCATAAAGTATAATTCATTGTCTAAATCTCATAGGACCACATAGATAAATATGTATTAATTATAATGGAGATGATGCAAAGTGTTCCTTTATCTTGAACTCATCTTTTGTCTATTTTCCATGCCAACAAGATTCACATATCGTATTGGTAGGTTTTGAAACTTTAGGCATTTCTCTTACTGCTTCCTTTTTTTTGATCCTGACTAAAATGTCGAAATTTATATGTCCCATTCATTTGTGCCATAAATAAGGTTCATCTTCTTTTTCCAAAAAGCACCCTTTAGGTGTTTCATCCAAAATGTATATGTCATTTGGAGGTCTATTTGCTGTAACCATAATTTTTCCAAATTTTCCATTCCTGATTTCATATTTCCTAGAGTTAAATAACATTGTGTGTCCTTAATCACACATCTATCCAACACTGAGAAGATTGTGATTCATATTTTCAACCAACAACACATACTTTGCTAATGCATCCTTCCTTCCAAATGTGACTGTACCTTCTCCTATGATGTTTGAAGTCCCATCATTTCCAAAGACAATGTTCCATCCTTCTTTTCCTTCAATTATATGAACTTATTTTTATCTCCAGTCATATGCGTTCTGAAACCACTGTCAACATACCAAACATTTCTATTTCTGTCAACCTTGAGAGCAATAGAAAAATTTCTAGTCTTCCTTTTCCATTCTTGTTCATTCTAATTTTGCGAGAATTATTTTGAAGAGCTTCCAAGTCTGCTATTTATCCATATGTCCAAAATATTTACATTTGTAAGATTCCACATCATCTCTCAAATTATAAAATTTGTTTATATTCTACTGAATTCTGAAATATCCATTTCTAAAATATCTCCTCAGACTATATTCATTCCAAACATACATGCGACATTCTACAACTCTATGTCCAAACCTTCCACATGAATAATAATGACCATAAAAGATAGCTTGATACCTAGGAGGAAATCTTCTTCAAGGATTTGTTTTCCATGGTTCTTCCTACGAGTCTTGATCTCTTGATTTAGCTGAGAGATCTACCTGCTTGGTATATTTTTCATATCCATCTCCTTTTGTTGTCATAGAAGGACTTTACTCCTTTTCAGAATTTTCTTTGTAACCAAGACCACTCTTGTCACTGCATGATCGTTCATTTCTGATAAGTTCTTCCAATTCCTTTGAGCTATTGCCATAATTTTGAAGAGTTTTTCCATTTTTTACTTTGTTTCGTAGAGAGACTATTTCAGCTTCCAATGCCTCTATTTTCTTGTTTCTTTCCCTTTAGTCTTTCTTGAGTGATTCTTCAATTCATTTGTATTCTTAAACCTTGATTTTAAGATTTAGCACCTCTTCCCTTTTTGTCTTTAGCTCATCTTCAAGAGTGATGATTTGCTTCTTTTCGACCTTGATCTCTTTGATAACCCTAATCACTTCATTTTGAAATTAAACCTCAATCATCTCTTCTTCTCCTTCTTCATCAGATGCCTCTTGCATATTGTGCTTGTCCATAAAAAATACCTTTTGATTGATTTATTCTTTGTTATCATTGTCTTAATCAGATGAGGAACTATCTTCTTTGGAGAAAAAACTCTTCTTAAACCATGTCTTCTTGCCTTGCTTGTTGTACTTCCTAGGACCTTTCTTTCCCTTCGTAACAACCTCATTTTGGTGAGGACACTTGGCTACAAAATTCCCAACCTCACCACAATAAAAAATTATTAAGGGAATTTTACCTTTGAATTTTCCCATACCTATTCTAATTTTCCACATGAAGTAGGAAAGTTATTTATCTGAAAATTCTTCTTCATATTCTTCCTTTTCTTCATCCTTACAACTACAAGTTTTTGATTTCAGAGCTTGCTTGTCCTTACTAGTCTTCTTGGATGCAGAAAATGTTGTTTGTAACTGAGATGTGCCATCCACTTCTTCAATACTCATTTCATATGCTGTAAGAATTCCATGCAATTCATCTATGTTGAGATTGGTCAGATTCTATCTATCTTCCAAGACAGATACCTTTGGGTTGAATCTTGCTAGCAAGGTTCTAAGGATCTTTCAGAAAACAATTTTTGTGTGGAAAGTTTCTCCCAAACCTTCCAATGTATTTGTTGTTTCATCAACATGCTAAACATATGCAGAAATATCTTCATCTTCCTTCATTCTAAGTTTCTCAAATTTTTTCCTCAAAATTTGAACCTTTGCTTCTTTCACCTGTGAGTCACTTGCCTATATATTCTCAAGCTTTCCCCATACCTCTTTAGCAGTTTTGCAACTCAATACCTTAAGATAGAAAAATATGATAAGCTCACTAATAACAACATCTTTATCCTTTGCATCATATACCATATTTTTCTTACCTTGTTAATCTGGTGTCGATATGGATCCTTTTTCAACGATTTCCCATACTTCGTATCCTTGTGCTAGAAAATGAACCTACATTCTTCCACTCCAAAGTACATAGTTATTTGAAATGAAAAAAGAAACTTTATTCTTGGTTTATTCCATGATCTCCTTCCAGTTGTTAGACTGCTATTGAAGGAACCAAGCTCTCAAACCAATTGTTGGAAATACTGGGGGGTGAATCAATATTCCTTAGCAATTAGCACTTTTAACTTTTTTCAGAGCATTAGTTATTCTTCAATTATTATTAATGTTTATCTAGTAATAATAGTAAACAAAATAACACAATAGGCATAAGAAGTTTAGGTCGAAAACCCCCTCCAAGTCAAAAACCACCGAACGATTTTCTAACAAATTCTTTAATCTTTAGCCCCAACTAAAATGAAAGTTACAACTTCCCAAAATTCTAGAAAGAAATTATTTTATAGCTCCCAGTGGAAGGCCACGCCAAAGCCCTAATTTCTTCAGTCATAACTTGAATAAATGTCCAAACATCTTAGATCAACCTACTACCCTGAAGTGTTCATAGGCTCCAACCTATAGGCAACTTCCTGCACCTGCCTAGCACCTCCCTGCCACCTTATAATGATTAGAAGTGAGACAAGAGTGTGACTCCCTTACTAGGGATGATGATCCATGATACAATATGATTTATAATGATTTTCATATACTTGAATGAACAACCAATAACACTATGAGCTTCAATCCAACCATGAAATCATCCCGAAAGTGACTCTTATACCTCCCAACAATGCCTCTTGGACTCTAAGCAGAGTGAATCTTTTACAATGATGACTCTTTTATAGCACTTCTTTTTTTACAAGACCTTAAACTTGACTTGACATTGCTTCTTGGATCACTTCGAGCTGCTGAGGTACTTTTGTGCTGCTTCAAGTAATGGTACTTTGGAATCGCATGTCCTTCTAGTATGTGTCCCAGTTGTTCTAAAGTGTCATGCTTCCTACATGCATGATCCAAAATGGATTCAGCATAACCTCTAGATCAAAATTCTTCAAATACATGTGAAATTGGAATAATGTTGAAGTGCTCGTTAATACGAAGCCAACAGTGCAAACAACATGTAAATATGAGTTCAGATAAGGAAAATAGAGCCAATTAAATATTTAGGCCCAAAAGTAAATGCCTACATCAACAGGACAGGTGGCTGTTGAGTGATAAAAGGTGCCTTTTTAACTCCTAATTATCAATCCAGGTAGGTCTTTCTATTTCAAGAGTGTACACAGTATGTGGCGCTATTTAACTTAGAGAGTAATGCTTCTAAATTGCAGTATGGATCTTTTAAATACAAGAGTAAATTGATGCAGTAAGTAAATTCTAATTGCAATTAAAAGAAAACTCAATCCTTCAATGAAATCAAATCCTACAACAATTCAGGTAATAACAGTATTAGTTAAGAGTACAGTAGTGATAACTCTTCTCTTGGAGACTGATTGAATCTAAATCAAATGCACTACTCTGTAAAACAATGATGACATCAATTCTGAGAGACTAACAACAATACTTAATTCTCATTACAATTCATTACATCGAGCAAAATATTCATTTAGGAAACCCAATCTAAAGTGAAAGGAAACTAATTAAACAATCATGCTATAAATTATATAAAACAAAGCTATTATGTCAACGCAAAGAAATAAGGAACAAAAATGAAATAATAATAGAAGAAAGCAATAAACTATCAACTGTCACACCTGCAAGAATCAAAAATATATTGCACAAGTGAAGCAGTGAATTCCACTGGAAGCCGGGCCCTTAGCCACCAGTTTACACTGCTGGTTCCTTTAGATAAATAAAAACGAAAAAGAACTCCTTTTATATATTAATCATGAAAGGGTATTACAACGTAATTGTGTTCTTCACTACAACGAAAGTCCTTTAGATAATAACAATAGTCGTTCCCTTTCTGCTTACAATCATTTCCTTTTATAATGAGAAAGGGGTAAAAAGATAGATGATAAAAGTGATCCCTCGGGATCTCTCGATCCTAAGGGATTCGCACAATTTCTAACTTCAAACATTTTTCCCTTCTTGTGTGGATCTAGTTTATCGGCTTTTAGACGTACCTACAACCACTGCATCCTTCCTTAGCTTGCTACTTTTTCTCTTTCCCTTAGTTAGGGAACAACAGCTGTCCCTTTTCATACATTCCTGCATAAAGCAGAATGATAATTAGCTAAAGCACAACTGTAAATAATTTTTGTATTTCTTACCATAATTTCTTAATAGATCAGCACATTGGGATATAGAAAGGATGAGAATAAAGGAAATGGATAATAATTTAATGGTAAATGCATACCTTTTCCATGACCCAACATACTCCCCTGCTTACCCATTTTCATGTCCTCATGAAAACCATGTAGCTCATGTGTAGAGCAGTCAAGGAATAAGCTAGAGACGGGATGTCGTAAAGTAGTCTGAAACCATGATTCTTGGCCAAAATTTCAAAGATGTGCCCTATTTTTCCTTCAAATAGTTCATATATAGCCTTGTACCCCTCATTAGGATACCAAATAATAGTGTTTCAGAACCGACAGCCTAGCCAATAAGGACATTCCCTTAAGATGAGATTACTATAAATAACAAAGCATTCTGTAGCCAATTAATTTTTTTTATAGTTGGATGGTTCTCTATTATGTACCTTGTTATTGGAAACTATCTATCTGAACTTGGCTGTAGCCAAGGAGCTTTCCTGAATGGAAAGGAAATATTGTACTCCTTTTCAGACAATCTCTTTTTGAATAGGCCCTAGAGTTTTAATTACTCCTTCACTCTTCATCAAACTTTTGTGATTGGCCAGCATTTGTAACGGATGGTTCAGTTCCCCTCTAATCCAAAGATCCAGTCCATTTTCCTTCCTTAGGAATGTGTTGTGAGCTTTGAACCATTTCAGTTGGTTAACAACGAATGAAAAAAAAGCTTGAAATTGTACATCCCCAACAAAAGGACTGGGGTTCTTTTCCATTTCCTCTTCTAATACAAAATTGTGTAAATAAAATTCACACAGCAGCCTCTATACCTTTACTCCATGATGTTTACAACTGTTTATAAAATCCTCAATTGTTTTCAACTCTATCAATTTTCCAGCTTTGACAGCTGTGATCTTCAACTGTAAGTATCTTTCCATAAAATACAAGAGTCGATACCTTCTTGTATTTTTGGAGCCAATGGGAGGATTTCTTATTGGATGGATTCTTGGATGTTTTGGAACTTATGTATTGATTCAGTTTATTGACTCCGTTTTATGCCATGTGAGCTCCATGTTCCCACCAGATGACAGTGAGTCATTTATGTTGTTTACTTACGAGCATGCCAGAGGGCATAGTTATTGGTAGGAGATCTGCATGCCAATATATCAGTATATAAGGTGCAAATAGTATCCATTTGACTCCTAGCCTTTTCCAATCTGAGCTTTATTTTCTCAGTCCTCTCTTTTGCCTTCATGTATTTATCAAATGCCTCACTTTCTGATATGTTCATGTCCCGAAGCTGTTTTTGTAATTCCTGTTATTTCTGATGGGGGACAGTTTCCACCTCAAGCCATTCTATGGTAGGCCAAGCTTGTGCCAGGTTTTCTTGAAAATTTACTATAATAGGGTCATTGCTTGTCATAATATCTTTGGCTTGGATATCTGTCTGCGTATTCTTGCTATAAGAGTGGATTTTTATTGTCTGCGTGTTCTTATTATGGGACTGAATGGTTATAGTCTGTGTACTTTTATTATGGACAGTCCGTCCTTCTGTCTGGGTGGTCGTGTTGTCAAAGGGTACCACCTCCGTTTGAATAGCTAAGTTATGAAAATGTATACTCTCTGTTTGGGCAACTACTTTTGCAACAATTGCATGTTGTTCCTTAACAACTTGAGTAAATATGGGCTCAGTTTGAGTCCCAGTAACCTTTGTATCATGAAATTCATTTTGAATGGCTGCATCTATCGTTTCTAGGGTTTTGTCTGAGACTTTCCCCGTTGTTAATGTCCTTATCTTTTTCTTGGGTCTTTTTACTAATTTCTACAGCCTTTGTTGTTCCTTTCTAAGTTTTTTAATCTTGTTTTTCTTCTTTTGGAGAGGAAAAACTATTCCACTGATCGTTTCCACTCTTAGTGAGCTCGGTTGCTCATCTAGTCTTTGTTCTATAAGAGCTATGTATTTACCCTAACTTGTTTCTATTTCTCCTGTTTGGCCCACATCCTCTGTATTTAAACTGACCTAACTCAGTTCTCCTAGACGTGTATTACTAAATTGGTTCACCTCTTCTTGGGTAGGTTTTGATCCTATTTCTTCTTCACAAATTACATTTTCTAGACCCCTGCTATGGCCAGAGTTTTCTTCTGATTGAGCTACTCCAATGTTAAAGTTGAGTGGGCTTTCGGGCTGTATAAATTTGTTCATATTGGCAAAAATCTGGGCCAATTCAATATCATGCAATAAGTATCGTGGTGGACTTGTGTTTGGCGTTGAGGGAAGTTATGTTTCATCTCTTTCCTCTTCACTAGAGTGCTCTGTTTCCTCCTCAAGTTCTGACTCCAGGTCATCCTGACCTTCCAACTGTAAATATTGCTGATTTTCTGGACTAGCTAGTTCTATGGGCTAGCTGTTGCTACCCTAGGGATTTTCAACTATTCCCATGCTTGTCCTTATTCTGGCATAGTGTTTGCACTTTTGGGGAATGTTGGTGGTATGGGTAATCCATTTATTTTTCGAAATAGGATTTGGAGCAGGTAACGCTAAACCCCCTTCAACGGTAAATACTAATTCCTCCCAACTTGATTGTTGGTGGACAAGGCTATAACTTATTTTCAACCTAATCAAGCAATGGTGACTCACGACAGTCTCTATATGATAAGATTTTTTTATGCTTCAAGCAGTGTCATGCAATAAAAAATTCAAATATGCAATCAAGTTTACAAAACATTTTTGTTTTAGAACTGCTAATAATTTAAGGTGACGTGGCCTTACCACATGTTTTCTCCCATCACATGTGATATAGCTTTTAACGACTCTGGCGAGTTCTGTCCATGTTTCTCCAAGGGACGAAGGTCGAACTCTTATGCCTTTGACAATCAGGTCTTGTCCCTCATCTCGAATGACTGCAATAGTGTCCTGCAACCTCAATTTTTTATGAGTCCATATGGGTTTGACTGCTGGTAATCCAGACACTTCACCTATTACTACGTCTGTCACTATAATTTGCCTTCCTTTTATTGTAGAATGTTCATTCTGTAGATTCTGTAAGAATTCGATAGAAATTGCTTCTTTGGGTTGCTGCAGTCATGTGAAATATGTTATCCAGCCAACTCAGGCTAGAATTTCTCTGGTTGCATCAGAAACAACTAGTATTAATGGCTCCCTTCACACTGTTCATCCTCCCATACTTCCTAGATTCTACAAATTGTTAGTATCGCAAAGTTGTTATAGCAATAGAAAGAACTGTGCTTATGGAATAGCAAGTTGTTATAATGGTTATTTCAAATGATGCTTTACAGAAAAAAATATCGTTATTCTTGGACCTGCTATTGTATCACATACTTCATAATTATGGAATGTTGAATTTCCCTGCATAATCTAATCAAGAACTGACACGCCTGCGTAACTATACTAGGGATTCACCCCCCTTAAAATCATAGGTCATCTTCAATCGATTAAATGAATGAATGATGTACTAGTGGCAATGTACATGAGTGGTAGAAATGAGTGGTAGTGCTGAAATCAATGCATAGAACGAGAATTATGAATAAATGTGGAGATGTCGTGGAGTGATTCGAAAAGGGAGAAAGGAAATCTAACATGGAAAATATGCTTTGCGATCGATATTCAACTTAAACCACTATTATTAACTTTTTGAAAGATATCTCATGCATAAAGGTTCAAAAATTAGGAACATAATTTCTCTGTAGTAAAGATAAAGAATAAGAAAAGGGAGTTATAATAACTATTGATGTTGAAAATATGACTCCAATACCATCAACAGAGCTTCTATTGCCCACAGGTGTTTATAACCTTAACAGAGTTGCTTTTTCACCCTTTGGAACCATGATCCTTTATGTATAATTAGGAAAGTGCTTTATGATGTCAGAATCGAGGCCATTGTGTTGTCTTCGTGACCAGATCAACACAATGCCATTCATTAGGGAGGAGCGAAAGGTGGGCAGGCCGCTTGTGATGAGACCTCCTGTTCCAAGGACTTTATTTCTATGATGCATCCATTGGATCATATCCCTGGTGTTGTGGCCATAGTGGGAATGCCAGTTCCTTGCTTCCTTATGATCATGGTAGGTTGGCTCATGTTGAGACCCCCTATTCTCCATCTGACAAATCATAGAATTGTTAGTAAACATATGTATATTTGTTTCTTTCATTTTTTTTTACAACACTTCCTATTTATATATAAAGGGTGGCTCAACACTCCTTAAGAGTAGGGATGGTGGAAGAAGTCTGAACATACCAATAGAAAAAAAATATGCCTTTACTCTTATTCAATGATAATGAGAAGAGAGAATTACATGGGTTAGGGAAGAACCAACATGGTACAAATAATCAATCATTTTGATTTATAGTAAAGATAAAGACAACAAAGTGATATAGATGGTTGTTCTTCCCTTTTTAATCAATACAAAGCAATCTGATTAAAGATGATAATATTTGATTTTCTTGTTCCAGTAGCCTTCAAATTTTGTATCCTTACATATATGTTTGTATTCTTGCCCAATAGAGGATCAGAGAGCATGAAATAATATTCACAAGGTGCTTATTTCCTAAAGAAAACCTCCCACACAGAGTTTTGTTCCTTAAAGGGAACAACAAGAAAAGACACACAAAGAGGTGTTATTCCTTAAAGGGAATAGTAGATGTTCCCTATAAGGAAAAACACATGAAAAATACATGTGGATGGTGTTGTTCTGTGTCGAGAAAAACAAAAGGATATATACATGACAGTGTTGTTCCTTATAGGGAACAACAACAGTTCCTTAGGAGGAACAACAGGAAGAAAAAATTGCACACTGAAACTGCTATTCCTTAGAGGGAATAACAGTTGTTCCTTAGAGGGAATAGCAGCCTGTTCCTTAGAGGGAACAACCATTGTTCCTTAGAGGGAAAAATAGTTGTTCCTTATAAGGAACAACAAAAAGAGAAAAATATTTGGACACGAAATTGTTGTTCCTTAGAGGGAACAATAGTTGTTCCTTAAATGGAATAGTAGAAAAATGGATGCAAACAAAACTGCTATTCCTTGGAGGGAATAGTGGCTGTTCCTTATATAGAACAACAAGAAAAAAAGTCCAAATGAAACTGCTATTCCTTAGAGGGAACAACACCTATTCCTAAGAGGGAACAAAAAAAAGCAAATAGACATGAAAGTGTTGTTCCTTAGAGGGGACGGTAGCTGTTCCTTAGAGGGAACAACAACTGTTCCTTAAAGAGAACGACAACTGTTCCTTAAAGGGAGAAACAAAAAGAAAATACACATGAACATGTTGTTCCCTTAGAGGGAACAATAGTTGTTCCTTAAAAGGAACAATGAGAAAACAAATACATACAGGATTGTTGTTCCTTAGAGGGAACAACAACTATTTTTTAAAGGGAACAACAATTATTCCTTAGAGGGAACACCAACTGTTCCTTAAAGGGAACAACGAGAAAACAAATCCAGATGAATATGTTGTTCCTTAAAGGGAACAACAATTGTTCCTTAGAGGGAACAAAAAGAAAACAAACACACGCGAAACTATTGTTCCTTAGAGGGAACAGTAGTTGTTCCTTAAAGGGAACAACAAAAAAAAAATACACATGAAACTGCTGATTATGTTGGGGTTATGATTATAATACCAACCCCGAAAAACTAAAATTGTTTCCTTCCACACTGAAAGGAGCAACCTTGCATTGGTTTATGGGATTAGGTGGTGGCACAATAAATGATTGGGAACAAATTAAAATCGCTTTCCTAAAAAAATATCAGGACTATTGCAGATCTAGGGAATTGAAATATGAAATATTCCAAATGGTAGCAAGACCCAATGAAACATTAGAAGAATATGTGGAATGATTTCAATATAACCTCCAGCGGTCTCCCTGATAATGTGCTAAAAGCTACACTGATTAAATGGATGAAGGAACAATGGATAGAAACATTAAAATTATATGGGTAAAGGTGACATATATCAAGAGGAATATGCTGACATTATTAAAATGTGTATCAGGTCCTCAAGAGGCAGTACAAGATTGAAATCAGCAGAATGCGACATCACCACTAGGGACAACAAAATATCTGGTGGAGGTATAACTCGTGTAGAAATTGGTAATCTGCTAGAGGATTTCAAAACATATATCTTGGGAACTCTAACAATGCAATTGGACATTATGCAAGCCAAACAAAAGCAGGCATAAGCAGAACAAAACTTGGTGATATTCTGTCCTAGATGCAGAAAGAAGCATAGTTAGAAAGAGTTCACATTGGATATGGTACAAACCTGCGCCATATTTATGAAAGATCATGCTACAAAAAGCTACCCATCACTCCCAGGGTTAAAAGCAGTCTATAAGGAGGTAGAAGAAGAAACAAAACCAGTCGACCTACTAAATCAGCATCGCCAATGGCAACCACGACAAATAGGTACACTGAGTGATCCATCTTCTTTCTTTCAGAATCCACAATATAATTTGCAATAATACCCAGGAGCCATGTGGTAGAATTAGCCACCTTTTTCCAATTTGTCACAACAACCATTCCCTATGACACCTTGGCCCAACCAATCAACTCAAAATAACAATTGGCCAAATTCCTCTTACTTCCCACCGTTTTGGAAAAATAATGCATATCAATCCCAATGGTCACCCTCGACTTTGGCGCCAAAATGTTGAGTGATAAAAGGTGCCCTTTTAACTCCTAATTATCTTCACATTAATTATCAATCCAGGTAGGTATTTCTATTTCAAGAGTGTACAAAGTATGTGGCGGCTATTTAACTCAGAGAGTAATGCTTCTAAATTGTAGTATAGATCTTTTAAATACAAGACTAAATGGATGTAACAAGTAAATTCTAATTGCAATAAAAAGAAAACTCAATCCTTCAATGAAATCAAATCATACAAAAATTCAGGTAACAACAATATTAGTTAAGAGTACAATAGTGATAACTCTTCTCTTAAAGACTGATTGAATCTAAATCAAACGCATTGCTCTGTAAAATAGCAATGACATCAATTCTGAAATATTAACAGTAGTAGTTAATTCTCATTACAGTTGATTACATCGGGCAGGATATTCATCTAGGAAACCTAATCCAAAGCGAAAGGAAACTAATTAAACTATCATGTTGTAAATTATATAAAACAAAGCTATTATGTCAATGCAAAGAAATAAGGAACAACAACGAAATAATAATAACAGAAAACAATAAACTATCAATTGTCACACTTGCAAGAATTAGAAATATATGGCACAAGTGAAGCAGTGAATTCCACCAAAAGTCAAGTCCTTAGCTGCCAGCATACACTGCTGGTTACTTAAGATAAATGGAAAGGAACAGAAACTCCTTTTATATATTAATCATTAAAGACTATTACAGCATAATTGCATTCTTCTCTACAACGAAAGTCTGTAATTGAGAATTACAATAATAATAATAATAATAATAATTGTTCCCTTTTTGCTTATGATGTTGCCTTTTATAATGAGAAAGGGGTAAAATGATGGATGATAAAAGCGATCCCTCAGCATCTCTCAATCCTGAGGGATTCACGCAATTTCTAACTTCAAATATTTTTCGCTTCTTGCACTGATCCAGTTGATTGGCTTTTGGACGTATCTACAACCGCCACGTCCTTCCTTAGCTTGCTGCTTTTTTGCTATCCCTTAGTTATGGAATAGCAGCTGTCCCTTTCGTACTTTCCTGCATAAAATAGGATGATAATTAGCCAAAGCATAACTGTAAATAATTTATGTATCTATTACCATAATTTCTTAATAGATCAGTGCATTGGAATACAGAAAGGATGAGATTAAAGGAAAAATATAATAAGTTAATGGTAAATGCATACCTTTTCCATGACCCAACAGTGGCAACCTAGGAAAGAATCACAGGTTCTAGATGATGTCAACACAGAAATTGATGTGGTAGTCGACGATTGGTTCATACCACAAGTGACGGGGATCAGTGATCAAGAGCAGAGATCGTCCAATCAAAGGAGATTGATGCATATCACGTTGAAACATGCAGGCGGGTTATCCTGGAAAACAAGCGCAATAAAGTTATGAAAAATAAGCTAAACTCTTTGAGTTTCGTTAGGAGAATGGTAAATGGTTTATCGCATGCCTTCGAGGTAGGAAGCAGTTTTTAACGAAGAGCATGTGATTCCACTCTACGAGAAACACGTAGCATCCTGAAAACCAATTTCTCATGTGCCTTAAGAGAAAGCAAACATGTTGTTGAAGCATGAGAGTGCACGACAGCCGTCAGATCCCTCAGGACAGACCAATGGTGCAAATTGTCTGGAGTAGTTGAAGAGCGGGACGTGATAGCCATTAGATTGTTTATTCTCGAGATCAGTGTTGATAAAAGGCCATATGGTAGGGGTCCATCCCACGCTTGTCGATCCTTTGAATTATAGTATGTTTCTATTATAAACATATTGTTCCACATTCATTGCAGTTTGTAACTATATGTTGTGTATAAATACCATAACAAATAAAATTTGACAAGGAGGTTTTAGAGGAGTGTATGGTGAACCATTCTAGGGGGTCTAGAGGTCATAGTGATCAGTACGGTTGAGTGCATACTCGTTTCAGATCAATTATCCAAGCGGAACACAGTGGTGAGAATCATATTCACGTTGAGATTCTATTTTTGAGCTCACACCTGTAACAACCATTTTGAAGACATATTTGAAGACATAATAAAGAGGTCAGCACTGGAAGCTAGGACCAGGAGACGTAGCCAGGAAGTCTAGTGAACTCCTTTATCAATTTTGGTTGTGTTGATGTGTTTTGATTTTGTTTTATAATTGCTTAAGTGTCTGTGTTATTCACAATCTTTTCGATCCATTGCACTGAGTAACATAGGTCACACATAGTTTGTAATACCTTTTTTTCAATTTTGGATCAAGTGGTATCATAGCTTAAGGTTTTTAAGGTTTAACAAGTTTGTGTGGATATTTAAATGCTGACTAGGTTAAGGCTTAGACGAGGTGGAGGTGAACTTGTTGAGGCAAATCTAGAGATTGGATGGGTATTTTCACAAAGAAGGATGGCAAATGAAGCTCCACTTGGGTCAGAATCGCAGTTCTTTGATAGTTTCATGAAAATATGTGCCATGGTGGAAGAGATGTATCATGAGTTTAAGAAAGGTAGAGGTGAAGGCACTTCATCACCTAGAACAGAAAAAGGAGCAGAGGAACCATTTCTTTTTGTCCCTCTAGACAAAGAAGATAAGAAAGATAAAGGAAAAGGAGGAATGCAACCTCCACCATATCGTCCATCATCACCATCATCATCATCATCATCGTCCTCTTCTCATAAAACTAGTTCTTCTAAGAAGAAGAAAAAGAAAACCTCTTTGATCAAATTAGATGTAAAATTTGATTTACCAATTTATGATGGAGAACTTAATGCAAAAAAACTTAATAATTGGATAAGGAAAATTGATGTATATTGTAGGGTGCAGAAAGTTGATTCAGAAAGGAAGAAGATTCAACTAGCTAGCCTTCGACATGGAGGAACCGCACTTGTGTGGTGGGAAGGCAAGACACAAGCAGATCTTCAAAAGCATGGTAAAATCATTTCAACGTGGAATGAATTTGTTTCTGCCATTAAAAAGAAATTTTATCCTTTGGCTTATATGCAGCAAGCAATGATGAGTTGGAAAACACTACATTAATTGAAAGCTCAAAGTGTTCAGAGTTTTCCTAAAGAATTTCATAAGAGAGCTTTAACATTAGGCATATCATTAGACTCACTAGAGACATTGTTAAAATATATAGGTGGTTTTCATAGTTATTTGAAGTATATTATACTTATGTTTAATCCCACTAGATTAGATGATGTATTAGTCCAAGCAACTCATCTAGAGGCTATAGGTAAAAATGTAAACCTAGATGTTGGGAAATCATCCAAATATATTGAGAACAAGAATAAAGGAAAGAAGAAATTGAAATGGAAGGAGAGGAAAGCAAACACTATGAAGAAGGATAAAACTTCATTCTTGTTGTAAGAAGGAATGACATGATGAGGCACACTGCTAGTCTTTGCATCTAGAATTGAAGCCTAAGAAGTTCGGGGGTAAATAGCAAAATAATGTTGCTGCTATTGAAAAGGACATGGGATTAGACTCAGGTAACAAAACAACAGTTACAACCACAGGTATAAAAGGTAAATATTCTCAAGCATCTACAAGTAATTCTTTGCATCCTCTTGATAATGAAAGTAACGAGAGGAAAAGAAATGAGCTATTTCATATTAGAGTCATTTCCAAAAACACTAGAATTGATACTTTATTTTATAGTGGGTCACAAGTTAATTTCATTTCTAAAACAATTGTAAAGAAGTTGGGTCTAGAAACAAAACCTCATAGAAAGCCATATCCATTAGGTTGGGTGTGTGATAAAAGAATCCACAAGTTACAAAACAATGTAAACTTCATTTTTCTATCGGGTCAACATTTGTAGATGAGGTTGAGTTAGATATAGTCCCATTGGACATATGTGGAATTGTATTAGGAAGTACATACTTGTACGATAGAAAAGCTATCTTCTATCGAGTTGAAAATAAGTATCAACTCACTAAGGATGGAATTGAATATATTGTAAGGGCTCATAAAATCAAAGATACCTTCTCTCTCATAAATTCATGATGGAGGAAAAGAATTGTAAATTCAAGTAAGAAATTTTTACTAATGATTGTAAAAGCAAAGTATCCTGATAAATCCGATTCATTCCAAGGCTGTAATCCTAAACAAAAATTAGATCTAGTTAAAGTTGTTTCTGATTATGATATTCTATTTCAAGAACCTAAAGGGCTTCCACCCAAGTGAGAGATAGCACATGAAATTTATTTGTAGCAAGATGCTCCACTACCTAACATGGGAATGTACAGGTTATCAACTCTAAAGAATGCAGAGAAAAAGAAGCAGGTACAGGAGTTGCTCAACAAAGGGTTTATTAAACCAAGCACATCATCGTGCAGATCACCTATTGTGTTGGTGCGAAAGAAAGATGGTTCGTGGAGAATGGGCATTTATTTTAGAGCACTAAATAAAATCACAATAAAGAATTGTTATCCTCTTCCTCATATTGATGATTTATTAGATCAATTGAAAGATGTAGTTTACTTTTCTAAATTAGACTTGTGAAGTGGCTACCATCAGAGTACAGTTGCAGAACAAGATGTATGGAAAACTGCTTTCAAGACGAAGCAGGGACTTTATGAATGGTTGGTTATGCCTTTTGGCTTAACTAACGCTCATGCTACATTTATGCGAGTCATGAATGATGTATTTAGACCATTTATTGATGAATTTGTAATAGTCTATTTAGATGATATTCTTGTTTTTAGTAAGACATGGGATGAACATGTAAAGCATGTAAAGCAAATTTTAGATTTTTTATAAGGGAAAATCTCTATGTCAAACTGTCAAAATTTGAATTTGGCAGAACATCTTTAAATTATTTGGGTTATATTGTAGGGGTGGTGAATTTAAGATAGATCGCTCTAAGGTTGAAGTCATTGTAAACTAGCCTAAACCCAAATCTACTACAGAAGTTAGAATTTTCTTAGGGGCAGTGCAATATTGGAGAAAGTTTATTGCTAACCTTTCATTGATTGCAGCTCCTTTACATGCTTTGAAAAGTGTGAAGCAGGTGTTTCAGTGGGGAGGCAAACAACATAAAGCCTTCAACACCTTGAAAGAAAGGATCAACACAATGCCAGTACTAGCACTGCCAGATATTCAACATCCATTTGAGATCTTGACAGATGCAAGGGACTATGCCATGGGGGCAGTGTTGATGCAGCACGGGAAGCCTAGATGCTTTCATTCCGAGACATTTACATATGCAGTATTAACTATCCTACATGTGATAAAGAATTGTATGCATCAGTTCAGAGTGTTAAAAATTGGAAACATTATATAATGGGTAAAGAAACAATCATACTCACAAATCATCAACCACTTCAATATTTACACTCACAAACTAAATTGCAACAATCAAGACGTTACAGGTGGATGGGTTTTCTACAACAAATTTCATCTTGTTATTGGATATAAGCAGGGCATATATAATAAGGTTACAAACATGTTATCAAGACCAATTATAAATGCATCCACAATACTTAAGCATAATTCAATAATTCATGAAAGTTACAATGAACAATATGCTCAAGGCACATATTTTAAGGATATATATGCAACTTTAAGTCATGGCAAGCAGGTAGAAGAATTGGATTTTTATATAAAGGACAAACTCTTATATCATTTGGGAATGTTATGCATTCCACAAACTGAAAGAGTTAACATAATTCGAGAAGCGCATACTTTTCTCATATCAGGTCATTTTGGTGTAAGTAAAATAGTTGCACAATTGCAAAGGTTATGTTATTGGCCATGAATGAATGAGATAGTTTCTATATATATCAAAGGATGTACTATGTGTGCTACAAGAAAGCCAGGTAATAGAAAATTAGGCTTGTATACTCCACTTCCAATTCCTTCTCGTCCTTGGGAAAGTATTTCCATGGATTTTGTTGGGGGATTTTCAAAGTCTAGAAAGGGTCATGATTATTTGTATGTAGTTGTTGATAGGTTTAGTAAGACGTGTATTTTGATACCATGTAATAAATAGGTCACAACTAAACAAACTGGAAAGTTGTTCTTTCAAAATGTATGGGTTCATTTTGGGTTACCCACTTCTATTGTATCTGATAGAGATTCTAGATTTGTTGGGAAATTTTGGTCAAGTCTATGGGAGTTAATGGACATAAAGTTAAAGAAGAGCACAACATTTCATCCACAAATAGATGGTCAAATAGAAGTGGTCAATAGGATAGTAATACAGTTGCTTCGAGGATATTGCAGCAAGCATCCCAAACTTTGCGATGAGCATTTGTGTTATGTTCAACATGCTTACAACTATGCAAAACATTCTTCTACTCAGAGATCTCCTTTTGAGACTTGTTTTTGTTTTATACCAAAGTCTCGCTTGGATTTTATCTTTGGTAAAGACATAATAGTTGATGGACATAGTGATGTGGACAAAGAAACCAAGCTCATTGAACAAATCCAAGAAATTCACCAGGTAGTATAGGAACAACTTGAAAGCAGCCAAGCAAAGTATAAGGCATGACATGACAAGCATCGAGTTGAGCATAGTTTTCAATTTGGTGATCAAGTATAGTTGTACATCAGTAAACAAAGATTGAAAGGGGAAGGTAAAAAGTTGAAACCAATTAGATATGGTCCTTTCAAAATACTTGATAAAATTGGTGAAAATTATTTCTGCCTTTATCTACCAGCTTATATGCAAATCTATTTAGTTGTTAATGTTGAAAACTTGAGGTTGTATGAACCTTCATTGATTAAAGATCTTGAAGAGCAAGGTTAGCTACCCTCCATTGAGGATCTTTTTCCTAAATATATCAATGAGTTACAGGAGGACATAGTTCTTGACAGGAGGATAAGAGATTTGCGATGAGGGAATGTTGAGTATCTTCAAGTTGGACTCAAAGGTACAAATCCAAGTAAAGCACGATGGATAGAGATTGGAAAAGTGAAGGAACTTTATCATCACTTACTCGATAGCTAAAACCAAATTTTGGTGGACCAAAAGCTTCCAGTGAGGAGAAGTGATCCAAAATGGATTTAGAATAGAATCTAGATAAAAAGTCTTCAAATACAGGAGGAATTCGAATAATGTTGAAGTTCTCATTAGTATGAAGCCAATGGTGCAAGCAGCATGTAAATCCAAGTTCATATAAGAAAAATAGAGCCAACTAAAGATTTAGGCCCAAAAGCCAATGCCTACGTCAGCAGGACAAGTGGCAACCCAGGAAAGAGTCATAGGTTCTAGATGATGTCAGCACAGAAGATGATGTGGAAGTCGGTGATTGGTTCATACCACAGGCGATGGGGATCAATGATTAAGAGCGAAGATCATCCAATCAAAGGAGATTGACACATATTACGTTGAAACATGCAAGTGGGTTATCTTGGAAAGCGGATGCGATAAAGTTATGAAAAGGAATCTCAACTCTTTGAGTTCCGACAGGAGAGTGGTAAATTTTTTATCGTGTGCCTTCAAGGCAAGAAGCGGTTTTCGACCAAGAGCACGCGATTCCACTTAGTGGGTGATAGGTTGCATCCCGAAAACCACTTTCTCACGTGCCTTCCGAGAATTAGTAGATGTTCTAGTTGAAGTGCGAGAGCGCACGACAACTGTCAGATCCCTCAGGAAAGATCAACAATGCATATTGTCTCGAGTAGTTGATGAGTGGGACATGATAGTCATCAGATTGTTTATTCTCAAGAGCGGCATTGGGAAAAGGCTGGATGGTCAGGGTCCACCCCATGCCCGTGGGTCCTTTGGACTATAGTTTGTTTCTATTATAAACATATTGTTCTGTGTGTATTTATGTTTGTAACTATACATGGTGCATAAATACTATAACACAGAAAAGTTGACAGGGGGGTTTTAGAGGAGTGTATGGTGAACCATTCCAGGGGGTCTAGAGGTCAAAGTGACTAGTACAGTTGAGTGCATACTCATTTTGACTCGAAGATTCGATAGGAGAACAATGGTGAGAACCATATTCACGTTGAGACTTTGTTATTGAGCTCACACCTATAACAACCATTTTGAAGACATAATAAAGAGGTCAGCACTGGAAGCTAGGACTAGGAGGCATAGCCAGGAAGTCTGGTGAACTCCTTTATCAATTTTGGTCGTGTTGATGTGTTTTTATTGTGTTTTATAATCGTTTAAGTGTCTCTGTTATTCGTAATCTTTTTGATCCATTGCATTAAGTAACATAGGCAACTTCACACATAGTTTGTAATACCTTTTTTTCAATTTCAGATCAATGCATTAATAAGCAATACCCAAACAAATACAAAACAATATAGTTACATTGTCCTAGAAAAACATATGCCAGAGATGATACCCAAAATTCAAATTCAAGCACTAGTCATACATACCTTTCTGTAGCATACTTACCCTTGACTGTTGATGTGTGGTCCTTACTGGCAGTGATCCTTAAATGCAAAATTTTTCTTTCCCTCTAGGAGATCAATATTGATTCTGTTGTATCTATGTAATTTCTGATCTCCAAGGTCTTACATTTCGTCTTATGGTATCGCTCTAATTCCCCTTTCTAGCCCCATAGTTAGGATTGAGATTGGACTATGAAAGAAATAGTTATGACCAATCTTCCATGATGACCTGAATCTACATGGGTACAATAGAGTGAACTTGTATGAAGTTCCATGTGTCACTATTTTGACCATCATCCCTCAAAAAAATGCCCAAAAAACTAAAATCCATATTCTTTCTATCACTATTTACTAAATGTGAATCCAATTCTAAGAAAGAAAGTTCTGATGATTTTCCCGAGGTAACCTATTTGATATGGAATTAGGGAGCCTACAAAAACACTAACTTCCTCCGATCATATCTCAAAAAATATATTGAATCAGGATCTAAAGTCCGGTTACAAGGTTCATCCAAATTTTAGCTCAAATGGGTTGTAATTGAAACTTTTGAAGCTTCGTATAAAAAACGTTATCGCAACAATTCCATGATGACCTCTTTGAATCAATGAAATCCTATAATCCAAGGCTCTAAACTTGCTTCAAAACAAACCTTCAAACTTGTTCATAATTTTGTGTCCTAACCAAACCTAAACAAAAACTTAGACTCCCTGCAATAGATCCTATGTTATAAGCTCATGAGTGCCGAAAAATTACACATGTCTTCTCACAAGAAAGTTCATTGAAAATTCCTCGATAAAGGAGGATATGAGGGTCACTATTTATAGAAATGTCTTGAGTTGATAGGGTCCTCAACAAGTGAATGTTGTAGGGATTTTAGGAGCATAAAACATTATTAATTATTGACTACTCAATGACCACAACTAATGATGAGTTCCATGCCATAGCCCCATGGGGTTTTAGCCCACTGACTAGGGTTACTAGCTTCAAACATGAATAACTCTCAAACCACGACGAATTACGTGGTGTGCCATATATCAATGAAAACATATCAACAAGTAGAAACCATGTAGAAGATCCTTGACTCAAAATAGATTAAGTTTTCAAGTAAAAATTCCCATGCAAGATTGGGGTAGCCATTGGTGTTGCTTGGGTTGACATCAATGACAACCACTGATCTCCACTTCTATTATTCAATTTCAGAGAGTTTTCTTAATTACAAAAATTATCTTGATCCCCATACTCCAAGAATCCGAACCTCCCCCTCCTTACAAAAACATTCTCCTGTATTTTATTTTTGTTAACTAGGCAATGCCTTCTACGGATAGAAGCAATCCCTCTAGTCTAATGACTGGATCTAGTGACAACTGAAACAAATTCATGCAAAACTCTCCTAGTTTGAATCAGAATGAAATGAAAGAGGAAATATGGCCTACGTCTCTCCTATGCAATCGATTTTCGATGTTGATCTCGATCTTGTCATGTCCAAGCTCGATCCTCATTATTCTGTTGTAAATGAATACCTGCAAGAGAGATAAAAAGAAACAAAAAAGGAAAAACATAGCATATGCATTCTAATGTAAACGATACAACAAATCAAGGAGCATCATACTAAGCAAGCAATCATTTACATGCTTATGTAAAGTAAACATGCATTGTATTAATAATAAACACAAGAGGGAAGCATACAACCACTGCCTTGATGTTGCAAGCCTCCTTCAAGATGGGTTTCCAAGTCCAAGCCAAGACTTCTCAAGCTCTCCTTTCTCCTTCATAAATTGGCAACAATTAGGCACAATTTAGCAGCACCATGACCAATCTAGTTTGACCCACCATTTGAGAGTGTAAGGAAATGTATTTATAGGGAAGGAGAGGGAGTTAGGGATCCAAGAAAGCGGGAAGAAGATCCACATCTTAAGGGGAAGATACCTAAAGGTAGGATCAAGAACTCAAAATGGGAGAACTATACCATATCCTTATTTAACAATAACCAACTCGCTATTATCGAGGCTTCTAGTAAGAGAATATTTTGCTCCATTTTTGGAGAAACTGATTGAAAATTATAATTGCATATTTTCCTATCCAAAGTCACAATGCCAGCACTATTCACTAGTTAGGCCAAAGGCCACTAGTGTGGGTTTATCTACTAAAAGTATCAATTTGCTTACAAATAATGTTTTTGATAAGTTCCTCATAATTTCTTCAAGGCAAGTCTTCTTCTTCCTTCAGGGATGCCTCTGAACATGTTTCGTGATAGTGAATACATTATTTTTGACATGTTTTGTCACTTTGTGACACTTGCGACATTGACAACAGAAAGTGAAAAAATTAGGATATGAGACTCGGAGTGCGAAAAAATACTATTTAATAGATGCCCCTTAAAGCATGAAGTTGGAATGAGAAGTAATGGATGAAATGATTTACAAATCAAGGCAACGAATTTTGAGAACCACCATAAGGAGACTTGCAAATCAAACATAATACAATATATTTGAAATCTCTAATGTAAGTATGCTCAAAATGTAAACATCTAACAATACGTAGATCCACGACATGGACACAACCATTTGAATAGAAAAGATCATGTGCATAGATCCATGACATGGACGCAACCATCCAATAGAATGGAGCATTTGTATGAATCTATGACATGGGTACAACCATCCGAATAGAACATATCATGTGTACAATAATGAATACTTAATAACTTCACACAACCCGGATTTATCAAATGAAACCCAAGGTCTTCATCACTGTCCTGATCTAACCAAAATATGGATCTAACCATGTGAATAAATGGGTTGAAGTCGAACATGGTAGAAACCATGATTAGCTCCTCGATACTTCATTAATATCTTCTTAGATCTATTGATGTATCCCTGATGATGGACTCACTTGGTAGTCTGAAATGTTGGATTAAAAAAAAAACCATATAACACGTCATTCCTCCACTACTAAAAGTTCTCCTCACCTATATGGATTCATTATTTGAAAATGATAGAAACCACCTGGTTACCAATCAATGATGTAAATCATTAACAGGAACGAGAGAAACCACCAATGATGACAATGGATATGAAGTTACAACAACAGAATCTATGAGCGTGAACAAGGAAATTGAAGTGAAACACTCACAAAATCATTCAATCGAAGGCTAGTGATGTGAACCTATCATCGAATGAGAAGAACTTGCCATTGAGGTATGCAAGCTCCAAGGTAATGAAAGGGAGTTTCTAGATCATTTTCTTGGATAATGATCTAGATTCGACAGGAAATGGTCCATCAAAGGAGGTCCATAGTGTTTCCCACATCATCGACATGAAACATAGGATTTTGCAGAGTTGGCAAGAGTGATTCAAAATTGTTGCAAAAAATTCAAACTGGTTATAAGTGGTTTGAATTGTATATGGTACTTCTCTTCAACATATTCGCTACATGACTTTGGAGTTTGACAACATTTGACTAGGAAACCCCTTCTACGAATAGAAGCGATCCCAACTTGTTGGCCATTGTTTGGTTGCATTCCTACGCTGGCCTAAATGCTGCCCATATAACTAAGAAGAAGGACTACTTGAAGGTCTTGGCTTTGACATGGAAATACACCACAAAGGAGGCATCCAACATTAAGGCACCTATGATTGTATTCTTCCTGTTATCACCCAAAGAAACTCACCTAGGTTGTATATCAGTGATGCTCAGGAACATTAAAAATTTAACAATTCTATCGGATGAAATGATGGATAAATGGAGGATGTGCAGCACCTTTAAGCCAGATAACCACTTCTACTATGATTGACCCCAGACATGGGTGAACAACCCCAGACTACAAGGCTTTTAACCACTAATTACTCACAGCTTAAGGTAAAGGTGATAATGAAGAAAACTGATCACCCCAGCGGATGCACAGGACCCTGTGATGGCAGGCGGCAACCAGTAAAAGGTCTATAAATCTGGACTCTAATACATAGACAGGATGATAGCTCTCTATGCATTACAACAACAGAAACCTGCATACATGTTCAGTTATACATGCCAAATTCTAACACAGAGGTGGGATGACAACCCCTCTAATGCTAACATTTACAGCAAATGAACGAATGCAAAACAGGCACAGCCTGGAACAAGAAGAAGAAATGGAAAGTGAGCAATTGACAGCAAAAGAAGCTTGTATCAATTGGAAATGTAGACCAGACACTGCAGGTTACAAAGTAGTTACAGTCTCCAGAAGTTAGAAGGCTACAATAAGCTCTCATTCATCAAACACTCATCATCTGATTACATCTGAGTTTTGAGTATATATAGTGTTACAAAATATCTCTGTTAAACAATGTGTGGAGGAGCCCATAAATTTCCACCAACCATATTTACATTTAGGAATCGCCCTCTGATACAAATCTGGCTGTGTTTTGAAATAGATTTTTCCGTCTCTGGTGCTCTGCGGTCCTTTTTGGGTAGGTGGAATGATATATGGGTGAAGCCCATAGCCATTGAATGCTTTGACTGGATCTGCGGTGTCCTACTTCCTCCTCGGCCATACTGCTGATTAACTGCAGTCGCTGAACATTGAAATGGCTCCATCATGACTGATAAATGTTGATCTGTTTGGGGCACGTCCTCTTTCCTCCTCGGCCATACTGTTATTTGAAGGCAGCTACCTACTGCGTTGTACTGCTGCATGCTTGCTTTCATCATATTCACGCCACTGAGAAATACCGCCCACCTTGCTATTTTTTGAATATCAAGGGCCCACACACATATATTTTTTCTATCGGGTCTGCCTTTCGGGTCGCATTGCATATCTTAACTAGCCAATCCTTTGTTTCATTGTATTCGAAAATACATGTAAAAATGTCCCAAAATCATAAAAATGGCTTTTGCGGACCTCAAATATTATGCCATTCTGCTTTGAAAACCCATCGGTTCCAGGCCTCATCGCTATCGGCACTTATTAATCTTTCCTTTGCGTTCCCCTTATACACGAAATACATTGAAAAAGACCTTTGCGCGGACTTGAAATTTTATGAAGAATCACTCATAATGATATCGGGTCCAACCCATCAAGTTGCATAGATGCCTTGTATAAAAGCTCCGCCCCTTTTAAAAGCATCGATAGCGATATCACCGCGGACGCGAAAATTTATGCGAAATAATTTATAGCGCCATCGGGTTCGGCTTATCGCATCGCAAACATAACCATGCAAAAGGCCCTGCCCCCTTTGTAAGCGCCGATGCGATATGCCGACATGATATCGGCGATGTGATGTCGACGATCGCATATCGGCAAATATAAAGGCCCAAACCTCTTTTGTAAGTCCTCCATTGCGACCCGCCGATGCGATATCGGCGATTGCTCATCGGTGAGGTCTCCTGAGTCGCTGCCACTGCCCGCCTGCTCCGACTGCGGTATGCCGACGCAATCTGGATCATTGATCGGCCAAATCTAATGGCTGATATGATTTCAGACCCTTAAGCCTGCGATTTGAAATTTTTCATGAATTTAGAGTATTTGTGCCTCCCGGTAGTGTATTTCCGCTCCTCCAAGGGCTTTCCTCTTACAACTTCTTCAACTGGTAGGAAGATTTTAGCCAAAATTTGGAGAATTGAACATCAGAAATGGTTCGCTTGGCCATCCTTTGAGAGTGCTTGAATCCATTTTCTTATCCTTTTACATAACAGAGCTAACACTTCCCTCACTTTTATTAATAAATACATTAGGTGTTTACTTTCCATAAGTTTCTAATCGTTTTTCATTTAGCATGATGTTCCTAAGTCTAGCATGTAGTTCATGTTAGAATTAATTATGCTATGTATTATTTTGTCTCTGTTGTTTGACATTCCTTGCAGGTACTCATCCATGATAGTGTAAAGAGGATTGAACCTAGAAATGAGAAGGCAGAGGATGACATCAATGAGCACTTAGCATCATAGTGAGGTAGGTTATCTATCTTACTTTTCATTTTGAAATATAAACTAGGAAGGCTTGCACTTGTTTGTTTGGTTTTTTTTTGGATCCTCTCATAGGACTAGAGAGATCCCTTCTCTCCTAAGAAGGGATTATCTTCAAAAAAAAATGGCGACTTTGTTGGGGACTCTAGACTTAACTTAGAAGCTCGTTCTACAGATAGAAGTGATCACTCTAGTCCAATGAGTGGACCTAGTAACAACCAAAACAAATACATGAAAAACTCTCCTAATTTAAATCATAATAACATGAGAGTGGAAAGATGGCCTACCTCACTCATATGGAGTCACTTTTCGATGTTGATCTTGATCTCATCACTTCCAAGCTTGATCCTCACTATTCTGTTTTGAACGAATACCTGCAAGAGAGATAAAACAAACACAACAAAGGAAAAACATAGCATACACATTCTAATGTAAACCATATGACAGATTAAGGAGCATCATACTACGCAAGTAGTCATTTACATGCATATGGAAATTAAACATGCATTGTATTAATAATAAACATAAGAGGGAAGCATACAAGCATTGCCTTGATGTTGGAATCATCCTTTAGAATGGGTTTCCAAGTCCAACACAAGACTTATCAAGCTCTCCTTTTTGCTTGACAAATTAGTAGCAATTAGGCACAATTTAGTAGCATCATGACCAATCTAATCTGACCGACTATTTGAGGTTGTACGGTAATGTATTTATAGGGAAGGAGAGAGAGTTAAGGATCCACAAAAGGGGGGAAGAATATACACATCCTAAGGGGAAGATCCGTAAAGGTAGGATCAAGGACTCAAAATGGGAGAGCTCGACCATATCCTTATCAAAAAATAATTAACTCATTGTTCTTGAGACTTCTAGTAAGAGAATATTCTGCTTTATTTTTGGAGAAATTTCCTGAAAAGGATTAGAGTGGAATTTCCTATCCAAATTCATGTTGTCAACAGTATTCACTAGTTAGACCAAAGGGTATCAACGTGGGTTTTTTTACTAAAAGTAGCGCTAGGCTTGCAAAACAAGGTTTTAGATAAGTTCCTCATAATTTCTTCAACGAAAGTCTTTTTCTTCATTTAGGGATGCTTTTGAACATGTTTCCTAGTGAATACATTGGTTATGACAACTTTCATCACTTTGTGACACTTGTGACATTGATGACACAAAGTGCGACACTTAGGATATGAAACTAGGAGTGTGATAAAATACTGTATATGTTGGGATTGCGTCCCCTAGGTCAGTTTTTGGGTTAAAAGGCCAAGTTTTGATGTAAATTTTGGTAAAAAGATGTAAAGTCTTCACAATTTGTGGATGCAGAGCATGTAGATAGTTAGAAGTTAAAAGGGGTTTTATCCCCTTGGTTATGTAAAGTCGAGTTAGTTTTGAGATCCACCCATGGTTCGCGGACCATGGGATTGTATGTAAAAGCTATAAATACGTGTGTCTTAGAATGTCTAACATATATAGAGATAGAGATGGATGCTTATGTCTAGTTCTAAAGAAAAGAGCAAGTAAGCAGTGGGTAGATAGAAGGGAAAGGGCTCCAAAGCTGAGTGTGCGGAGGCTTAGACTAGAATCTGCAGCTGAGTGTGTGGACCCCCGCAGGTGAGTGCGCAGGGAATTTTTGAGTCTGTAACCTCATAATGAAGATCAATAAAGAAGGTCGTTGAAGAAATTCATGTGTTTATCTATTTACTTTTGTTATTCATATTTGCGATGTATGTTGGGATGGAATAATGTATTTATGAAATAATGATGTATTAATGCATAACTCTATTGGATAAGTCTTATTAATTGTACAGAAGGCATGTTAAGTACTTACACAAATATTATAATACAATATGTTATGTTTATTAAATACTTAAGTAGATCTATGTGAATTCAGATCTAGGGTTGTCTTATAGTGTGTGGAAGTGGATGATTCATCTGTTTAAGGTCCATAAAGACTAGTCATAGACCTTTGCGAAGGTCTAGAGGAGGTTTAAAGGAAAGTATAGTACTAGGACCTAGGGGCATATAAATTTTCATGGAGGTAGATCTAGGCCAATAAAAGACATCACACTGATCTCTCGATGCAGAAACTTGGTTCCAGCATCCCCCCATACTGCTTCGAGTGAGACTTCAGCTTGTGCTATGCTAGTTGATGCCAAAATGGCTAATAGTGTAGGGTTTTATTTGGTGCAAGTAACTATGAACTTGGGTAAGGACCTACTAAGCCAAAAAATGGTTCCGTTGTCGGGAACAGGATCTGCATAAGGAGATGTGTAATGTCACATCTCTAGAATCCGACCAAGTAGGAAATGGAGAAGTGATTGTATAAGAAGATTCATGAATTCACAACACAAGAGAATAGAAATCTACACCTATCAAAAGAGCAGTGGTTGGATAGATATTTGTACATAGTAATACACGAAATCTTTTTCTACACCTTCCTCATCGAGCTATATGAGTGGATAGCTATGTTGGTAGATGGCTAAGGAAGGTGGAGGCTTAATGGTCCAATAGTGTGGACTCTGAAGCTAGTGCGAAGGTTGGAAGCCTCTGAAGACAAGATTGTACCCACTATTGATCACTAGTTTGATCGAATTATAGGAGGATTTGTTACAGATTTCACAGTTGATACCTCAGTCAGCTACATCAAAGAATAGAGAAGCTTCTTCAAAGGACTGTGAGGTAAGTATATGAGATATTTGAATACATGGATTAAGATGCTCTTGCATGAGAAACAGGTAATGCCTTTGCCTTGATGTTCAAATCTACACAAAGTGGACAGATCTTTAGAAATTGAGAAGAAGTAGGCCTTGAATATAGCCCCTTGAGTGGACCTCCCTTGAGCGACGATGAGGGAACAACACAAGCCTCACCGTAGAGTATAGTCTAGCTGATAAGACAGGGGTTTTTGAAGATACATCACCCATCCACTCCACCTCCACCCTCACCTCAACAACATACACCTTCACCCACACTTCTGCCACCACCATCGTCATTCAACATGTCGAACTCAATAAATTTGTCAATTTTCAGGGGTGTAGGAAGTGAAGATACAGGTTAGTTCTGGTTTTTTCCGAATGTTATGTGGACCATGCAACAGACCACTGATGACAACATAAAGAAGGTGCATTTGGTTACTGCTCTGCATGATTGTGTGCTGACATGGTATATTAAGTATTGTGTTGATCAACCATTAGAAACACTAGCAAATACTAAGGATGCTTTAAAAAAGGATTTTAGTAAGCCTAAGTCTGACTGGTAGTCAGTTGTTGGATTTAAGGAAAACACGATGAGGGATGGTCAGACACCTTGAGAGTTAGATCAAAGGCTAAAATGTGTATTTGTGAAGCTAATATTCAGCTCACAAATGGGAAGCACCATGAGTGATTTATAGCTTCTCTTCTACCCCACTTGATGATTACTTTGTCATAGCAAAATATAGGAACTCAGGTGGAAGCCTTGTAAATCACGATGAGATTTTACGAGGTGCCTATTCTGGACACAACTTTGGGAGTTTAGCAAATTAACTCATAGTTGCAGAACCTTTGCTTGGAATTGCAGAGCTTGAAAAAAGAGGAGTCTAGGCTAGTGGTGCACGAGGAAGTCTGGTGCCTCAACTGTAAGATCCTGGGGCAGGATAACGACCTCTGCCCTATCTTCGTGAATTGTTATAGGGGGGGATTGATTCCCTTGAGGCAAGAAGCTCCAACAGGACTGAGTGTGGGGCTCGTGCTATGGTGCAGTATTTGTCAGGTAGCTTGAAAATATGTAACAGACAATTTTCATTTGCTACAAAAGTTAGTTCAGACACCACAAAAATTGTTTTGTGATTTTTGCAAATTGGTGGGCCACGATGAGCATAACTTTCATAGCTATGAATTGATGATGGAAAGAACACCTACCTATCGAATGCAAGAATAAAATTGGCCTCTAAATCAGGGCGTAGGAGGAGCACATGGAGGTTATCAAGGAAGAGGACAGGGCAAGGAGGGTGGAGGACCTAGTAGAGGTCGTAGTAAGGTTATTTTCCATAACTATGGGACACCAAGGCACTACATGCGGGAGTGTTAGAATCAGAGACACCTATCATGTCAATACTGTAGCCAGCTTGACCACATTATTGAAGAATGCCTTGTACTGATAGATAAGATGTAGGAGAAGAAGGTGTAACCTCAACAACCTACACAGAACTTGCAAATGATTGAGAGTTGAGCCCCATGAGGAAGATCCGAATGTGAATATTGTGTTGAGAAGTGGAGTAACAACTCTGGACGATCAAGGAAAACAACCTACAGAAGATGGATGGGTTCGCAACACCCCAGAGAAGGAAGTAGGTTTTGATCTGGCTTGGGCAAAGGAAACATTTATGGAGGCAAAGAAAAGCTTTATTGAGGCATCTACTTCAGGAAGTCAGAACAAAGTACCAGAAACCAATGCAGATATAGAGGTTGATACCTATATGCTCATCACGTTCTTGGAAACCTGCATCAAACTTCTGCACGATAGCAAGGCTCTGAAAGGCTTACAGGAATTAATAAGCAAGTGTGCCAGTAAATAGAACACTCATGATGGACATCATGTAGCAAGAAAAATTGGCAAACATAAGGTGAGAATAGGGCATGAGATGAGGCTCACTACGTAGATAGGATATTATGAGATGGACAAGGTTATTCTAGATCTAGGATCTGACGCAAACATTTTTCCTAAACAAACATGGGAGAGAATGGGGAGACCTTTGTTGCAGTGGTCTACAATCCAGTTGAGAATGGTTAACCAACAAAAGATCATCCCTATGGGATGACTACATGGAGTCACCATAGATATAGAAGGTGTGACTGCACTAGCTGAATTTGAAGTAGTAGAAATTGTTGACGATAGCAACCCATACTCCACGCTCTTGGGAATTGACTATGCCATTAATATGAATGGATTCATCAACTTGAAGAAAAGAACAATGTCAACCGAGATGAAATCGCTTCGGGTTGTAGTACCATTGGACCCTGTATAAGGGTCACAATATACTGAACTAGTCCGTGACTACGAAGAAAGTGATGATGACTTGGATCAAATTTACAAAATAACTACGTGAGACCAAGACTGAATTAATCCAATAGCTAATGGACGGATTGCATGTGACAAGGAAATTTCCTTTACCTCGGATTCAGATGAAAAGTTGGAGCATTGGCAGAATAGGATGCATGAAGTATCTACGCTACGCTGCAACATGATGACTAAATTGTTGCACTTTGTGTCATCAGAGGTAGGAAATTTACCCTATTATGATGATCTAACTGATGTAGATAATTTTTAGGATGCCTTTGAATGAGAAGTCCCTGAGGATCACCACTTCCAAGCATTAAATTTGGTGTTGCATGCTACACATGCACAATGGTGGGTTACACACAAAGACAACTTTGATGAATGGCAAGATTATAGGAGGATGAAGAGGTTGGAATTCAGTTGTCCAAAAATTTGACTCACTAAAAAGAATGATGGGAGAAATGAACCACATGATCATTTAGCAAGGTGAACAAAAGTTTATGGAATGAAGCCATAGCCAGAGTGGGTGCAGTTATTTTGTCATACATTGGATATAATTCCTATGAATTGGTATATAGAAATAGAGCTCTTCCATGGCACCATAGAGTGGGATAGATTAAGGGAAGGATTCTTAATGACCTTCAGTTTTGAAGATGGGTTCGAATGCATCGATGAAGCTATGCAGGAGATTAAGGTCGCGATCTTCAAAATTCCATAGGATACTATGGAGTTTGTTAAGCCAGAATGGAGCACCTAGCTGCGCCATGTGCTAGAATGCTATAATGTGAGTGCTGAGGGGGAGGGCAAAGATCCAATAAATATCAACATTCCAGAGGAAAAATGCCATCGCGAGGTTGAAGGTCCACAACTAGCAAACCCAAACATCATCGTGCCATTGAAAACCAAGCCAATAAAAATTGGTACTGAAGCAGAGCCAAAATTTGTGAAGATCAGGGACTATTGGGATGATGCCATAGTGGATAAAGTTGTTGAATTACTCTGGGAGTATGAGGATATTTTTCCTACCAATTTTTCGAACCTAAAAGGAATCATAGGTGACTTGGGTGTGATGAAAATCACTTTGAAACCAGATGTAAAGCACATTAAGAATAGGTTGTATCGCCTTAATCCCAAATACAAGGAAAAGGTCCGCTTGGAATTGGATAATATGCTAAAGGCAGGAATCATTGAACTAGTGGAAGAATCTAATTCGGTGAGCCCGATGGTGGTTCAAGATAAGAAACAGAAAGGAGAAATAAGGATTTGCGTAGATCTAAGGAAACTTAACAATGCCTATGTCAATGATCATTTTCCAACACCATTTACTGGTGAGGTGTTGGATAACACTGGAGGGCAGGAGGCCTACTCATTCATTGATGGGTTTTCAGGGTACCATCAAGTCAAGTTCGCACCAGAGGACAGGAGTAAAACAACCATCACAGCTAAATGGGGTTGTTTCTAGTATACTGTCATGTCATTTGGACTTAAGAATGCACCTGCAATATTCTCTCGCGTAGTTATAGCAAAATTTTAGGAGTTCATCCATAAGTTCATGGAGGTATATTTTAATGACTAGGTGATGTTCGAGTTAGTAAAGCACCATGTAGCAAGCCTGTGCCTAATGCTGGATATGTGTCGTATATACAAAATCACATTGAACCTGAAGAAATGTCTATTTTGTGTCCCCTTTTGGATCTTGTTGGCTTATATGGGCTTGACTTAGGTTCAGAAAAATTATTTAGCCAAACAAACCTGCAGCTACTGCCCCTTTTGGCAATAGTCCATGGAGCGCAGACTGAGGTCTCACCCGAGGTAGTAGGGGAGGGTGCTTGAACCAGGTTTCTGCACCCTTGGGATGTCTAGAGGTGGTTTGGAGTTTTCGCACACTGTTATGTAGCTTTGCGCTGCTCTATTTTGCACAGATCCGAACCCAAAATAATCCTTACTACTTATTATTGTGTTGTTTATGTATTTAATCTTACTTATTGTGATCTTTAAGTAAACAATTATCTGATTTAACTAGTTCACGAACTTAGGATAAACTCAGATTCACATACATTCATAACATAAGCATATGTGCATTGATCAAACAATTATATTCACCATATAGCAAGCCAGATCAAGGATTTACAAAAGAAACTTATCTTTATTTCTACTTTATCACGAATACACACAGATTTTCCCTGCACACTCAGCTACAGGGGTCTGCACGCATTGCTACAGACTCTTCTAGACCTCTACGTACACAACTGCAGAGCCTCTATCCCCTCCCCAATATCTTCGACTCAGACTTATAGACGCTTCTAAACTTTTCTCCCCAAAAACCCATTACAATTCATATCCAAGATCATACCAAAAAAGAATTGCCTTCTCCCTAAAGAGCCACGCTCTATTTATACCTTCCTATGGTTCGTGGACCAACCTACTTCCTATTATTATATATTATTTTTCTGGACGGATAACCCTTTGACTTGACCTTTTCCATTTTTTGCTCCGCATATTTTAGAGGTTTATAATATCTTTACCCTAACTTCTAGGCTATCAAACCCAAAAATGTTAAGCGAGACCTCCACTACCCAACAGTCCCTGAACAGAATCATCGTGACTGGTCCCAAGTCACTCATTGGTGCGGTGAGATGCACTGCCTTGGATTCATGGTTTACCTCCCTCTGAGTAACACTTCTTTGTTGTCTCCTACAACGCTTCGTCCAGCTTCTGCGTCGCTATTTCTACCAATTATTGTGACTGATAATGCTCATTCTACTATGCTCGGTTAACACAGAACACCTCCTGATAGGATTTTAGCTTGAGTAGGGGAGCCACATACTGGACCTCCATGTACCATCGTAGCCACGTCTGACCTTCGTATCTTCTCTTCACACTGTCTGCTGCAGCTTGTGTTTCAATTTTACAAGACCTTTGTTACTGTCAATGAAATCCAAATCCTCAAGGTACCTCAGAGACAATGTATTAACTGCATTACTACCAGTGGTATCCGTCTTTCCATCCTTTCTCTTTTTTTTTTTGTAGTTTGTCGGCCTCCCCTGGGTGGGGTGACGACATCTTGACCAATTCTGCTTCATATATCCCCTTTGCTGGTACATCCCCTATGGTCCATGCTGCACTTTGCAGGATGCCCTCAGCTGTCAACACCATGTTCCTTAGAGAGCCCTGCCTTTCCATCAGCCATATCACCACCCTCAGGCTTACTCCTTGTGCAGAGATAATGAAAGGTTCCATATCGATAACCATCATATGTTTTCCAGAAGTGTCGGTCACCCGGTGGATGCCCCTTGGTGATTTATAAGCGATTCAAATTTCAAATTCACTAGTTCACGCCTGTTCTGGCATCCTCATGTAAACTTTATGGCAGATTGTTCCATATCTGGTTCATACTCCTTCTCTTAATTGCTTGCCACCCACTCCCTTTTTCCATAATGCAGTCATCTTGTCATGAATAGTGACAGGAACTGTCACCTCTCCTCTTGGAAATGCATCATTGCACTTCTTACCATTCAACCACAACCGTGGTGATGGGCCAATTTGACACGTATCCTGGAAATCGTGCCTCTTTCCCCCCAAATTTATTTACCATCCTGTGCTCTCTTTCAACAGGATGAAGCGGTGAGAATATCCCTCTAACGGTTAGTCAGGCGGGTGACCCACCCGTGTAGAAATTTAGGAGACTGCCATTCACTCGGCCCAGGAAGGGGTCTCCATTGAGTTTGGCAAGCTAAACCATGCCTCTGTTGGTAACTTCTTTAATGAAATAGTGTACCAACCAATGCATTCGGAGTTTGCCAAGTTATTTCTTGGACTTACTGTCATATAGAAATACTAGATCATTCTCCTTGAAGTTGTGCACCTTGATATGGCGATCATGCCACACTTTCTCACGATGTTTCTATACTTGCTGATGGAATCCAGCCAAAGACAATTCCTCTTCTAGTTCTTCTAGCTACGTGAGCCATTCCTCCAAAGCCCCAAGATCGGTCATTCCTGTTATTGCCGCGATCCGCAAACTAGGCACAATATATTCCATAGGATAACAACTTCCTAGCCATAGACTAACCGAAAAGGTGTCTAGCCCGTCAGCCTCTTTCACGTGGTTCGGTATGCCCATAGCACAACAAGGATGTGCAAGTCCCAGTAATTTCGCTATGCATTACAAACCTTGGTCAATGTGGTCTCCAAGATTTTGTTGAATGCCTCAACGGTCCCATTCACTTACGAGTGGTATGGCATACTCTATTGGTGATATATATGGAATTCCATAGAGAGTGCGCTGATCGTTTAATTTATAAAATGCATTCCCCAATCTCTCATGAGAATTTTGGTACACCAAAACCTTGTCGTTCTCGAACAAAAACTTCACAGTTGTTGCAACCGTGCAGTCCTTAACCGGCTATGTGTTATGGAACCAGCTCAAGAAAAGATAGAAAAGATAGATCAACGCCTTAGAATTCAGCCTCTTCGAGGGGGCAACCTCCTTTACATTACATAAATGAACAATTCTTCGATGATACAAATAAAAATACCTCCTTTCTATATATAGGAGTCTAAGGGGTCATAATGTAATCAAAGCCGACATAACAATAATAATGTAAGGTCACAATAATAATAATAGTGGGCTTCTATGGGGCACAATAGTAACAATATGGGCACTACATGGGTACATCAATATAATAAGTGGGTTGTACTAATAACAATAAGGGGTTACATTAGTAGTATAGGGGTCTAACAGTCTCCTCCCTCTCATAGTGCATTAGTACTTCCCAGGATAAGTAACTCAACCTTTTTCTACCTCCCTTAGTGAAAAGTGCATTCCAGATGAACAAGCAACCACTAGTGGAGAGAATTGCACCCTCCCAAGCCTCAACACACTTCAAAACAACAAAGTGCAATTTGGATTAAACTAAGTATCCTCTCTCTTCAAAAGCGCATGGCACACTCATGAAGCATTAAGTCTTAAATCACATGGGACACTCACGAAGCACGAATACTTAAGGTGCATGGCACACTCATGAAGCACAAAGCCTTAAATCACATGGTGCACTCATGAAGCATGAATCCTTCATCATTCCCTCTTCCCTTAGGGCACATGGCGCAATCATGAAGCTTGAAGCCTTCATTTGAGAACATTCATTTGACTCGAAGAACTGTGCCCTCCTAGTTCCTCCTAAGCACACTAGTGCATTGGGAAGGCTCAAAGCCTCACCCCTTCATTCCTTCAATGTGAGCCCTCATTTTTCCCTTGAGTGCACAAGCACACCCTGAACCCACGAATGATTTCCCTTCATGCTTCGGACCTATGCTCTGTGCCCTTGAGTTCTCTTTCCCTTTTTCTTGAGTGCACAAGCACACCTTCAAGGCTTCATGTGAGCCTTGACCTCTCATTGTTGCTTCAACATGCACCCTCCTAATCAAGCCCACTTCTTTAAATCCTCTCACATACCTATCATGAGCTGATCATTCCATGAGCTAGGTAGTGATAGAATAAATGTTTTAAGACTGATTTTGCCTTACCATGAATGATCTACATTAACAGGAGCACTATCTCATCATGACAAGGTGATGCTCAAGGAAGATAGTAAAGAATATGAACAAAGAACACTTGTAGAGAAGAATCATCACGAACAACAATCATGATGAATATCATGGACCAAGATAGAAAGAAGACATTGCATGACGACTCAAAGGATTTTGATATTAATCAAAGACCCTTTGGAGGGTGAAGATAAGTAACAAAGTAAATCTTCCATGAGTATTAATCATAGATGAGATTGATCATCAAGAATGCAAGATGAAGCAACAAGGAAGACAACTCGACATTGCCACCTCATCATGAAGTCCATGTCATCATTGTTAATTTGGAACTTTTACAAGTTTTATCATAATGGTCAATGTGTGTCTATGCGTCATGCCACATCATCATGTGAAATGTAATGATGTATATTCAAGGAAAAGGACAAAATGTAATGTGTGGAAGTCCAAGAGTCGTATGTGGAACATGAAGAGCCACATAGTCATATATGGAAAAAGATTGTATAGAAGTCCAAAAGTCATTTAGAATTTCAAAAGTTGTTTAGAAGTCCAAAGGGCACACTAGAAGTCTAAGAGTTGTGAGGGTAATCCAAGAGTCATGAGGACATGAAAGGTCATTCCTCTTGTTATAAAAGGAACTCATAACTCAAGCAAAGGGATTTTGGAGGCTTAAGATTTGGAGAGCTAGTCTTGGCTTCTCTACTCAACATAGGAGAGAAAAATATTCTTTGGATAAGCAAGAAGTGACTTATTGTTCCACTAATGGAACTAGTGTCTCACCATTGTAACTATGTACTTGGATATTTCAACTTATAATTGAAGCTCGATGAGCCAACAATTTTCCATGCATATATTGTGAATCTCTTAGGACTATTCTTTAGATGTTTTCTTCACATGTTCTAAGGAAATTGAACTATTTTGGTGGCCTTGGTACATATCTTATTGAAGGTGTGTTGTATGTGGTTTAATGATCGTTGTGTCTAAGTGAAATATTTCCTTAGATACCTAACAAATCTTTCTTTGCTCATGTGTCTCTCTTAGGTCATTACTATTACTTCCTTCTAGAGTGTCACTTTTGTCTCCCCCCACATGAAAGTATCCTTTTATACATTACAATTGGTTTTTCACAATGTCAACTTAATTGCTTGTTCAAGGGTTATGTATATAACCTCTTATGTTATTCATTGAAACCAAGGTGAACCTTATCATTATGGTGGTTGGGCCAATACTCTGGATGGGGATCCTACTCTAAACAATGTGAGTTCTAATGGGGACTTCACACCGGGAAGACCCCCTATATGTTGGCGGTATCCAACACTGCCAACAATACTTTTATCAACTTTGTTTTCCTTTGATTTATAATTGGTACCTTATCTTATGATTTATTACTTATGCTTATGATTAGTCGATTGAAATATTGTCACTTTTGATATATTCCTATATTTTTTTTATAAGTATAAGAGAAACAAAAATTTATGTGAATGTTTTATAAAATTAATTCAGTCTACTATTTAATTGAATTAATTTATCTTCCTGTTGCTTTAATTAACGAAATAGGTTGAAGATCTATATTTTTAGTTATTAGTTATATTTGTTTTTCACATATAACTACTAGCACTGGGGTTATTAGTATATCTTATAGTTTAATTTATACTTTAATTTAATATTTTCATTAGATATTACTAATCTATTCCTATTCTTGCTCTATACCTTTCATGCTTCCCAAGTCTCCATTCATTGGAGCAATCTTTATACAGGTAACTGGACCCATTTCAAAACTAGTGAGAACCACCAATCCAAAAGGAAAAGATTCTTATTTGGGGCTTTGCCTAGCTGGTCTCCTAAATGTTGATGAGGACAATTTTGGCCATCAACAAGTCGGCAATTGAAATAGAAATCCAGAAATTCAGAACAATTGTCCAAGTTTGAATGGATTTATTCGAAGCCTAGAAGAAGACATTTCTCTAGATCAACAAGTTGATGAACTTTTCTAAGTTTCCCTAAACTAATAAAAAATAATACAACATCAAATAGCTCCTGAGGAACACGGTTCGAATTCTTTTTCCTAATTATTATAAAAGGACAGAGAGTAGCAAAATAAACTACCCAGGAGTGCTCATTGAAAAGTTTGTTGGCTAATGTTCAATGTACAGGGCCAGGGGTGTTGTGTCGATTTATGGTTGTCGTCACAAGCTCCATCGTTCTTCTCCTTTCGCAATAGGACAATAGAATACTTTCCCTCATTTCTTTTATTAAGATTTCCTTTTTTTCTTGGTGTGAAGTTCAAAATTCCTTAGTGATGTCATTGATGACATCATCATGATGTCATGCTAACATGAGATGCCAATAAATTGTCCACATAAGCTTCCATGTTAGTGTTATCGATCCATTCTTGCATGAATGGCTCCATCGTGGCCCTTTACTGATCTACTAAGTCATCGGTTCCATTGTGCACTCGTGCCATCATACAAAATTTCTTTTAACAAAACAATTGGTAGTGTAGACAACCTCCCCCCCATTACGCGCAACGGTTTCAAACTTTTGGGAAGGGGGGACCCACAATTGATCTGGTATGTTGATCGAAGATGAATGAATTGCTGTGAATCTCGACCGCACCCCCCCCCCCCCCCCCCCCCCCCCCACCCTGCATCATGTGGTTTTGAACTTTGAGGAAGGGGGGAGCCGTTATTGTTTTGGTCTGTTAATTGGAGATAAATATGGAATGGCATGAATCCCAACTCTCCCCCATGCCCAGCTAAACATTAACCTAGGAGGTGTCCATGCTTTACATACACGGTTATATCGAACGCTCATGCAGATTGACAACAATCTAACACTCTGATATGCAATTATTGATTTTCTATTGATTTGCTTGAAATTTTAAATGTTAGTCACCCATTCCATTGTACACTTGCACCATCATACAAAATTTCTTTTAACAAAACAATTGGTAGTGCGGACAACCCCCCCCCCCCATTGCGGGTGACATTTTCAAACTTTTGGGAAGGGGTAACCCACAATTGATCTGGTATGTTGATCGGAGATGAACGAATTGACATGAATCTTGAAAACCCCCCTGCATGGTGGTTCTGAACTTTGAGGAAGGGGGGACCCGTAATTGAGTGAAGTGAATTGAATTGGAGATAATGGAATGGAATCAATCCCAACTCTCCCCCACCCCCCCCCCAACCCCTCCAAATATTAATGTGGGGGTGCCCATGCTTTACATACACCATTATATCCAACGCTCTTGTAGATTTACGACAATCTGACATTGTGATATGCACTTATTGATTGGCTTGAAATTATCAACGTTTTAAAATTTTAACAGTGTTTATCTATTATAATATCAGTTCTTCACCACATGCACTTTAGTACTATAACTTTGATACATATATTTTTCATATACATTCTTTTCTTTATCATGGTATTTATGTACATACAATATATATATATATATATATATATATATATATATATATAATATATATAATAAAAATAAAAATAAAAAAATATTGTAGCTACAAGTTGATCATAAAAATTTTGTTGAATGCCCTCCCAAAATATCTATGTTGGAAGATCCCACTAGACAAAAATAAGGTGGTAATTAATCAAATTCTGGTGAATCCAAATGTTGTGGTGGCCAAGGAAAAGAATATATTTGCACAACTTATCAGAAACAAACTGAAACCCTCAACTAATGTGTAGTTTACATGTTTTTCATCACTGTGTAATGTTTTGCAAAGCCAAAAGAATTTTAGATGTTTTTCTCAAGGTGGCAACATGAAGAAAAAAAATATGGAATGTCTAGTTTGTAGTTTGTAGCAAACTATGTTATGTAGTAACATAGAATGCAAGGTATGTTAAAGGATTGAGAAGTGTGCTCTATGTCAAAGGCATGGAGTTCCAATTTATCATCTAATTTTTGGTTGTTTCTACTCAAGATAAGTGTGGTGTTTTTCTTTTGTTGGGATTGTCATTGATTGAGATGGTCTCTCTCTTAGAGGGACATGTTTCTAGCATGGAGCACTTCCTACATGGGAACTTTCACAAATAAGTACATCATCAAAATTTTGTTGAATTCCCTTCCAAAATATGTATGTTGGAAGATCCAACAGCCAAAAATAAGGTGGTCATTAATCAAACTGAAGTTAATCCAAATGTTGTGGTGGCTAAGGAAAAAAAGTTTTTTGCACAACTTATTAAAAACAAACTCAAACCCTCAACTAATGCGTAGATTTTGGATAAAGATGAGAAGGTATGGTATAAGCAATTTGAAATCTAGAGTAGCTTTTAATTCCATGAAATCATATTTAGAGCACCCATCCATAACAACCAATTCATTTATTAGCTCAATACTTCTAAGGTTGGAGAGATAAACAAAAATCCATCTACTCGTTTGGAGCTTCATTAATAAATCTAGGGGTGGTAGGGTAGGGGGGATTATTTACAATCCCAAATGAAAAATAGTAGCAACATATGCATGGGGTCTCAAGTTAGCATCTAATAATGTAGCAAAAGTTTATGCCCTTTTAAGAGGCCTCCAACTAGTAAAGAAATGATAGAACAAATATCTAACAACTTTAGGAGAATCCATTGTGATCATTAAAACCATTATGAAGAGATATTTCTAGTGAAAATAAGTTAGCAAAGGTCATTTCCATAGCTAGAAAAGAATCAAGTTCACTAAGAAATATTTCCTTCTATCATGTGAAGTGAGAGATCAATTATGAAGCAGACCTATGGACCAAAAAGGTCAATGAAATAAATTTAGGGAAATATATTCATAATGGGGCATACTCAAAATGCATCATCCACTAAGGATTGGTTTTAATTACTCATCACTTGACATTTAATATCCATATTGCCCATCAACATGCATATCAACTCAGTGGTATTGGGAGGAGATAATCGAGGACAACACCCATCCCCTCTTGCATGTCAACTTTATCCTTGTATGGATGTATTGAATTCCTTGTCATGAAGCTACTTCAACAATATGGGATAATATAATATGGACACAAGTAAATACAAAATACCTACAATTGAGATTAACTAGTTGGTGAGCCCCAGTATTGCAGCAATAATGTTGCAACTCCTAGGACTCCCTTCTTTAATTTTATCAACCCGGTAGTTTGTAACAAACTTGGAAGCGACGATGTTGTATGCACAAGTACTAGCTCTTGTCGCGACTGTCACTTGATCAGCTGGCACAAGTTCGCTAAGAGCTTAAGCCAACTTCTATGAGCTCTCAGAAGAAGCTTTTTAACTGATGGACGAAAGCTAACTCAAAGAAGGCTAATCTACTTGCAAAAAGAAACTGGAAAGTTGAAAGGAAGCGTAAACCCTAGCAAACCCTAATTTTACCAGCTAGCCCTACTGATGCAAGAAAGAGGATGCAAGCTACTGAAAGAGATGCCATTGACTTCTAGGAAGGTAAAATGCATGTGTCTAAGCTACTTCTATAATAACATCTGGAAAAAACATCTTTTTGTATTTTTGAATACGTTGTTAGAACTATCATGCATGTGCTTTTAACTGGCTTTTGACTGTGGAGAGGTGGATTGGCGAGAGGAAATGCTTGCAGAAGGTTGGGAAGGTTAGAAGAGGTCCTAAGGGGTCCCTATCACCCTTCCTGATAGTTTCACAGTGATCGAATCTCAAGAAATTTCTTTCATGAGCTTCTACAGGAAGTCTGCAGGGTTCTACAGGATGTTCTGGAATTTCTACAGGATGTTCTGTAATTTTCTACAGGATGTTCCGAAAAGAGGATTTTGGAGAATGGATGGAGGGAAAAAGGTGGAGGAACGAGTATGGAGGTGAAATAGGGGTGTAGGGGAGTTCAATACTTGGAGGATGGAGTTGAGGAGTGCCACAGATGGTGAGATTTGTTCAAGGAGGGATGAAACGATGTTGCACAAGAAGATGAGAATCATGGCAAAGTAAAACATGCAATAAATTAATGAGAATGGTGGATTAAGTCGAAATAGGAGGTTGAATGGGCCCATATAATTATCCATTTTTGGGGCTTATCACTAGTGTCAAGCCTCAAAGTAAGGAAGTTTTAGTAGATTGTTTGCGATCTTGGCCATATTATGTCACCCATGAGAAATTCTATTGAGATGGCGTGGAGGATTATTTTTCAGCTCTTGTTTATTGGGTTTGGTACCTTAGCTGTCTAGTTCTATAGTATGTTGGATTTAATATAATGAAATTGGATGAACCTTTAGGACAAGTGAATTAGGTATTTCTCCAACCTTATCTCTTCTTGGTTGGATTTTTTAGTGTTATTTCATTATGGATATCCATTCATAAATTTGAGAGCAATAAAATTCTAGACAAGGGTATGGTATCTATTGCTCACTACATTGTTCTATGGGATAGAAGTCTTTGTATTGCTTGTGTTTTCTATTTGGTTTAGTTTGTTGGAAATAAAGCTTAGAGCCTCATTGCTTTCTTTGGTGTTATTTCTTTTTGTACTACCTCATGCATTGTAACTTGTAAGGTGTATCTGTCTAAAATAGTCATCTTTGTGATTTTTCTATGTTTGGTGCATTTAGCCATATTTTTCTTTTTTTGGGTCAAAGTCTCTATGCAAGTCTCATCCTTTCTTGCCTAGATTAGATTGAAAGATTCAAGGCCTAGAGTCTAGATATGGAGAATACAAATGCATTAGATTTTAGGCAAGTTTTGGTGCTTAGTATTCACAAGGATTCTCCCACTGGAACCTAACAACAAGAACCCAACTAACTTTACTTAAGTTGAATTGAAACAAGAACATATGGTGTTGTAGTCTAGCAAATAATATGCATTAGTTAATGGTAGAGTGGAACATCAAGTAAGCTTAAAAAGTAATATGCATCACATGGAAGAGAAAAGAGACGCAAAAGTATTAGAGATCCAACTAAAGAACAATTGTATTAGATATATCTCAACAAGTAACCAACCAACCATCTACATAGAGTCGAGTACATATATATTTATATCCTTGTAGACAATTACAATAACTTAATTGTCTCAACTGACTTATCCAAATTGAATTTTTCGGTTGACTCGACAAAAGATTTGACCGACATACAATACATCTTTGGTGAGTTGGCTCGACATGGCTAGTTGACTTAGTCAACTAGCCCCTCCAATAGATGGTTGATTGGCTCTAGTAACTAACAGTAATTCAATTATCCCCTTCAATAGATGGTTAATTGGCTCACGTAACGAATGGTCATAAACCAACAACACTCTCCTCTCTCAGATGCTAGTTAGAAATAAGCCAATAGATTACATTTTTTTCATTAATGTATAATTTTTATAAACTCGAAAGAATTTTAGATGTCTTTCCCAAGGTGGCAACATGCAAAAAAAATGGAATGTCTATTTTGTAGTTTATAGTAAACTATGTTATGTAGTGACAAAGAACTATTTGAATCAAGGATTTGAAAGTCTAAAGCAAGATTTTGTATATAGTTTCTAGCACTAGCTACAACAATTTCAATAATATAATATTTCCTTGTTTTGGCCACACCAACACACATACACACTTTTATTGAAAGTGTATTCATAATTCATATGAGCTAATACTAACAAAGTGAAATAACAAGAACCAATTGAGACTAACTTGGGTGGTTGGGAGGAATGATTATAAAACACCCATCTCGATGTTAACTTCTTAAAAAATATAATTGCGTGAGTTGTGTAAATTGTGTCAAAATTATATTCCATGAAAATATGTTCATATATCAAACTTCTGTTAAAACATTTCATAAACATGGGCCAATATTTCATCCATGAGTTTTATTGGTATAAAGGTATTTAACATATTATAAAGAGTAATTGTGTCCAACCTTTATATAAATAATAGTTGATAGTATATAAAATTGCACACTAATTTATCTTTTGTCAACATTACACTAAATGTTTTTAGATGATACCTCTTGTATTGTACACTTTATATGGGACACGTTCAAACCTAGTTATTTCACACTTGTTCATGCCACATGTGCCACATTATGAGGGTTTCATGTTATATTCACACACCATTTCATGGTTTGATGGAGCCATGTGTGCCATTTGAGTATTTATTACACATTATTTGAGGATGGTTACACCTTGGAGCTTGAGTTTGGCACACTTCTCTTGAGTGCTCATTTTGAGGCCTCTTTGTGCTACTTTTCATGATGATGTGGAATAAATATACTTGAGGAGGTCGTTTCCACATGTTTCCATGCTAATTTGTTGAGGAAATATAGCTATCTTGAGGCTTGGTTTGCATGTGGGATCCCTCTCTTGAAGGGAGTACTTATGGGGAGAATCATCTACTATTTTTGAAGACGATTATATGGTTAATTCTTCATCTAAAGGAGGCACCCTATTATCTAAATCCATTCGTGGAGGTGGTTACTAACTAAATCCATTATTTTACCATTGATTGACTTGTCTATTGGAGTTAATTACTTGAGATGCTTATTGTATTGTTTTCCTTGGAGATTTTATCGTAACCTCTTAGAGGAAATCGTGGATCTCAACACATTGCTAGTTTTAGTAAGAAAGTTGTTGCGAGGGTTACTTTATTATTATTCCTTGGAGGACTTATGGATCTAGGAAAACAATTTCATTTTTTATTGTAAAAGAGATGGATTTGAAACCTATATAAGGGTTCATTGTCTCCATTTGTAAATGTAAGTGAAAGAGCTCTCAAACTTTGGAATAAAGTTGCTTCTATCTTTGTCTAAGATTTATGGAAATGGTGATATTTCTTTTTTGAATGTGAGGAAAATTATTCTTGGTGGATTATTGGTAGCTAAAATTGAAATTTTGTGGATGCCAAAGTCCACTTTAGGGCCATAAAGGAGCAAGCTTGTTACATTGGAAGAGTTATATGTGATGGATCCTACTCCTTAAATTATTTCTTTAATTTGTTTTAAAGAGGAAAACCTTATGCTTTATAATCACTAAATTTATTTGCATTTGCAAAAATATATATTCACTTGGTTATCTACTATTTTTGTTGTTTATGAAGCATATCTTTTGTAAACCCTTTACTCCTTCAAACCTATGGTCCTTAGTTTCCATATTAGGGTTATTGTTATGCATGCCACTTGGCTATATACAACCTCTATAATTCATAATAATAGCCCTCTAAAGAGCCTAACCTGAACCTATAGCTGAAGCAATATAAGGCACTAGTCTTCCCCGTCATCCACCACCCAAAAATATTAAATTCTCCAAAATATTTCTCCTTTTTAAATTCCTTTGCCCCCACTTTATATATAGGACATTAGCTCAGTAAACCATCAAGATTCTACCTTAGAATGTAGTTCAGCTAATCTAAAGAAAGAAAGGAAAGGGTACTAAAGTGACGATGGGAAACTTGCCTAAGTTCCCCTTATTGTTTCACAACTTGTGCTTAGGAAATTTTACAACAAGTGAGGACTTGGGAGGTAAGATTTTGGCATCATTTTTCGACACAAAGTTCACTTACTATTAAATTTGTAGACCATGCTTCATGATGGTGAATTCGTGAAGGGAAGAAGTCCTTTTTCTCGCAAATGTTGAAAACTTGTTGCTTATATAGTAATGAAAACAACATTGTGAAAGCATTAAATACTCATATTGACGACTCCATTCCACTCTCTTGAGTATGAGGTATGATAGTGTTTTGTAGATTTCTTGTTCAAATTTGAAGATTTAAAGTAAAGAAACATGGATTTGTTAGAGTGGTTACTAAGTATTATGTTCTGTTTTATTTCTTAGGTATCCCTATATTTCCAAATGAGGACCCTAACTTTTGTTGGCAAGATCATGTTCTAGAATTTTCTGGGTGTAGTTTAATAATAATTCATGTCATATCCTTATTGAAAGTCATAATGCATATTAATGTTATACATAAAGATGTTAAGATAAAGATGTTTTGACATTCCTTAGATGATGACACAATATAATGGTATGAAATCTTTGGCAAAGAAATTGCTTTATTTGTAGAATTTTGAAGTTATTTCTCTAACATTGGAATCCTCAATATGATGAAGATAAGTACAAATGAATTATTGAATATCTCATAGCAACCTCTCCCAAGGAAGAAAAAGCACCTCATGATCCTATGGAATATTAAGCATATGAATAATCACTTCATGAGGAGGAAATAATTAAAGAAATCACTCATTCATCTACTCTAGAAGACAAAGGTTTGGTTAGTTACACTTCTTTCTCAATTTTTGAGTTTTATGATACATGCTTTTATGATTTGGAAAAGGAAAAATTTGTAAAGAAAACCTCATTTGATTAAGGGCGTGACAACTATGTGATTGGTACTATCTTCCATATTGAAAGGCATATGTGGTATAAAAATTGTTTCATTTTGACGGGGATCCTATTAATGACACAAATGATGATAGTTATAGGGACAATACTATAAATTTTTAGTCTCTTACATAGTTATATAGGCTGAATATTTCCATAGAAAATTTTGGTGGTATTTTCTAGCCATGGTATTTTCTAGCCATATATGATGATTAACAATATAGATTTGGGGTAACATGTGGAGCACATTGATGGTAAAAATGCAACAACAAAAAAATCGCAATGCGACAAATTTTTGAAGTCTTATGTTGTGGGTAAGTTGGCATGTAAGCGGGCGTTAAATTATGAGATTTTGTAGGCCTTTTTTCCCATATGCATGGAAATTTTATTTAAGCCTTTAGGTCATGTTTACGACAATCATAATTTAGATAGTTTTTAATCATTATTTGCCTTAAATAATTCAAATTTTGGATGTGAAAAATGAAAAATCTTTGTATTCATCACTACTTGTATATTTCTTTGTGTTATACAAAAATATGGCTAGAAATTTGATGTTTGGTGTTGGAAATTATTGGATACAACAATATTTTCAAATTAAAATATGTGGTAGTAATTTTCAGCCATCCAAAACTAGGCAACAAGCCCTCCAAGTTGCAAATAGAAATGTCTTTCTAATAATAAATTTCTTACCCATACTTTAGTTTTATGCTTGTTTGAAGAAGGATCATAATTGGATTCGACCACATCTTTGTTGATTTAAGGTGTAATTGATGTTTTACATGTAGATTTTCCTTTGAATAAGGATACAAGTCAAATTTTGTTGGTTGATGATGGGTTTCCATATGCATTTTCTAAGATTCAAACCCTCTTCAATGTGGGATTGGATTGTCATGTGTTGGGTTATGCCACTCTTTCATATATTTTTGTATTAGTTTCCATGCCAATGATGTAGTTCCATATTGTATCTATCATATCATGTATATTCTAGCTCATGTTTACTTAGTGATGAGCATCTATTTGTTTTGGTTGGTGATGAAACACAAAGGAAGAGATAATGACTTTGATGAAATGGGCACATTGCTCCATTGGTTGTAAAATTATACTTAACACTTTCATTTTTATATGCTAAATGGAGGGATTAGGAGAAATAAGCTCTCTAGTATGAGCATTGGATTTCATTTCATGTTATAATTGGCATTGTTTGCTTAGTTCTTTTGTTCCTTGTAAATCCAATTATGAACTATGTGATGGACCATATGAACATTGTATGTGGTGTTTAGGGATGTGGAATCATGCATCTATTTTTTCACATGGCTTTATTTCATTTTCTAAGAAAGCTTGCCCAACAAGTACCACTGGATATTTTAGGGTTTCCATCCACTCTTTTCCAAGAGCACATGTCCCCAAATTAAAACTATTTGTTACTCCTCATATTGCATGAGAGGTAAATTTGTGATTTCATCATATGATAAGGCTTTCTAGATAACATGACGATGGACCTAAGGTATACATCTTCTATTTTTGCTTTGAGATTGATGATTATGGATCCTCTTACTTCATCATAATGTTGCATGGGCTGCTACACATTCGCTTAATTACTTATACAATGGATTTTCTTAGTACGTACTTCTATATACATGATTACATTTGATGCTTAGATAAATGGTGGTGACATGCTCTTTGGTGATGTGATATATCATTGGCAGATGGCCCATATGGTTGTAACATTCATATTGCATGCATTTTCTAAATGGATCAACTTATTTGATGATGATGCTTTCACCTTTCTTCACATGAGCTATATTGGCATCATGATATTTGTACATTTGTAAGGAATTGTAGTCATTGATATGACATGATGAAATATGGATTTTATGGAGGACCAACCTAGGGGTTGACGTCTCTATTATGCTCATATGATGATGCTTACTTTCATAGAATGCTCACTTTTCCATGTGGATTTCATGCATATTGTTTGATTTTTGGATAATCCGAGGGTTTTTAGGTTGATTACACATGCTTTAAAACTTGATCATGAGGATTGCTCCACTTTTATCAATTGATGGCTTCATGACACATATATTGTAGATTCTAAGGAGTTGTTTTCCTTGAGTATTATGATCGCTTCATTAGGAGTTGTAACCCTAGATTGGGCAATGCAATGTGCATTTAGAATTGTGATCGGGTGCATTTAGAGTTGTGACAAGTTCCTTGGGTGTTGTGTCATTGCCTAAGGTGGTGTTTCTTTTCCTAGGGCATTACATTCGTGCATTGGGTGTTGTGTTTGGTTGCTAGAATGGATGTGGACGTCCACCTCTTCGAGAGATACCTTGGGGTTTTATTTGTGTATATTGATGAGTTCGTAAATGCCATTGAAGGACTTGATTACACACTTTTTCATGCCACATATGCCACTTGAGGGTTACACATGATTTGAGAAGGGTTACACCCTGGAGCTTGAGTTTGGCACACTTTTCCTAAACACTCCTTTTTTTAAAGCCCCTTTTCATTAGTTTTCGTGACAATGAAGAGGATGTCTACTTGAGGAGGCTATTTGCACATGTTTCCATGCTACTTTGTGGTGATTTTATAGAGATATTATTAATTGATAATTATTTCCAAGTAATCTTAGTTCAATTAACCTTATACCATGTTCATCATTAGTCAATTATACAAGAAGATTATCAAGAATAGAGCAATAATTCCAATAAAAATAAGAAGAGACGTCCAAACACAAGAGACACAAATTTATCTTGGGAAAACTGCAAACTAGGGGAAAAACCCATCAACCGTTTCTTAAAGAATTTTTTCCATTCAAGAAGAGACACAATCTGAACTTCCAAATCAAACTAGGTCATCTCGACCATAGAATTTAGCATAGACCAAACTTGGTCAAACTTTCCATTAGCCATGTAAATCTGTTGATCATAGAATTCATCCTTCCATAAACTAGGTGTGTTGTCTATATATTCTCAGAAATAGGTGTCTCAGATTAGCCTAAGATTTGTCCTCCATTAGTCCTGAAATTCAGCCTCAGAAAATCCAAAATTTACCTCATAAGTGATTTGAATTCTTGTGCAAATGAGGAGGATGATTGCCCTTATTTACAGTGATCAATGGAGCCCCAAGAGGTGCAAATTTTGGGACAAACCAACATGACTTTATGCTGGACCGACTTATCAAATTTTAGGACACAAAATTCATATTATAAAAATTCAAATTTCATTTCTTTGAAAGATGACTTGAAGCCAATTTAGGAGGGCTAATACTGATAATGAAGACCAATCGAAGCTACAAAACTCCAACACTCCCTCTTAGTTAAAGAGGTATTCATAATGACTTCTATAGATGTTCTCTTGTTGAAAAATTATCTATTCCAAGAAAAGGTTGAATGAATACAATCACCACATGTTCATCACCAATGCCACGTGGACAACATCCAACATCAACATTAGGTACAAGGTCAACCCACTAGCTGAATCCCATGGCAATAAGGTTAGAACCCCACTAACTGAGGGATAATTTTATGTTGTTCACGAGGCCAATCTCTCCAACCATAAATAATGGTTTCCCAGTCAAGCTTCATGACCTAAGAGAGTAATTAGATTCAATCTCCCCAACCATAACCAGTGGTCTCTCGGTCAAGCCCCATGACCTAAGGGAGTAATTAGGACCAATCTCTCTGACCATAATAATGGTTTCCCGGTCAAACCTTGTGATATAAGAGATTATTTAGGGCCAATATACCCAACCATAAACAATGGTATCCCAATAAAACTCCATGACCTAAGGGAGGAATCCCAATATTAAAGCTAATCTCCTCGACCATATGGTCTCTCGATCAAAACCCATGACCTAAGGGAGGAATCCCAATATTAAAGTTAATCTCCTCAACCATATGGTCTCTTTATCAAAACCCATGACCTAAGGGAGGAATCTTGATCTTGATGTCAACAGAGTCAATCTCCCCGACCATAAATAATGGTATCTCGATCAAACTCCATGGCCTAAGGGAGCACTCCCAGCCACCCTCCATGGTTTTCAGGTCAAACCCCACGACCAAAGGAGAAATATATGGTTGATGCTTATAGAGCCAATATCCCAGCCAAAATCCATGGAAATAAGGTCAAACCCCATGACCATGGGAGAATTTCAGGCTCATGGATGCCGCAACATCAATACTTCCTTTCACCAAGGAAGGCATTCTCAATTTCTCCAAGCTTGTCCCAGGAGTACACCAACTTCATCCAAGGATAGAGGCTTTAGCCAACTCAACCATAGAAATACATAGGAGCCTCACCACTCCTTTTGTACCATGTGTTATGATCCGTCATCCTTCACTTGATCAAACAATCCTGAAGTTATCCTACTTCATAACATGCCAAACAAACTGCAACACATTCTAAATTTGTATATCTAGAAGTTATGCTTTGTCATATGAAACATATCTCAATCAATAGTAACATATTAGTACGTCAACACATGTTGTATCGCATTCCATGTCTACAAAAAAATTGATCAGCTTGAATCCATCTCTACGGTTGCTTTCCAATTATTCTAATGTTGAGGCAAATGTTTCTAGGACAATCTGAGCAACTCCCTCTGCCACCGATCTTCATCAATATGGATACCATGCAAATGCCAATGGACTTATTGTTTATCATAACAATATTTCATCCTTTTTTACTAAGGAGGATTTCATCATCTCCATTTGTCATGACTGCTCCCTCTACCACGAAATCAAATCTTCCTTCCATTATTGCTTCCTTTGGCATGTGAGTCCTTCTACTTTTATTAGAAATAAACCATATAATAACAAATCAATTAGGGCTCATCATATATCCACCTAAGGTTTGTATAAAGTCTTCTTTGGTCTGGAGCAAATTTCTTCTCATATCTCTCTCTCCCTCTTCTTGGGAGAATTCTCATCAACAAACTTTTCTTCGTTCTTCCAATACTTCCATATGTTGCCAAAGTCTTCATAATCTTCACGATGTGTCTGCAATCCTCACTAGTAGGTCATGGAAGAATGATTATAAACCAACAAAGAGAAACAAAAACAAGTGGCTACCTAATGGTAAACCAACAACAATATTGACCCCTTAGGTATGTCAAAGACTGGATTGACCCCTCTAACACTAAAGGGGTTTACATGATCCCTTGTCCATATGGGAATCCTTATATAAGTGATACATGTCATTATATCAGTCGTCGGATTTAGGAGCACGTTGCGGACATTAGGCATAATCGCTCTCTCAGTCTTCGACGCTTCCTGAGCATTCTGAAAGACTAAGTATCATATTTATATCGAGGATGATCATGTTCTTGCTAGGATTTTCCATTATCATCACACAAAGTTCAAGGTGGCCATCGAGATAGATAAATGAGCCACCAACAATATTAATCAGGATGATGGATAAAGAATCAATAAACATTAGATCCCTACTCTCTCCTTGAAGCATTCTTCTTCTTAGTTTTTATCTTTCTAGCTTTTAGTAATTTTTCTAATTTCTTTACAAAAAAGTACTTTATTTTTATTTTTATTAGTACTAATAAAAAAATTATTTCCTTCTATTTTTTTATTTTTAACCTTTAGCTAAAATTCTCTATTAAATTTGCTATTATCTATTATAAAAATATTATTCTTATTTCTAAAATAATTATTCATGTAATTTATATATTAAATACAATTTTTTTGTTTGGTCTAACATCCCGAGATTTGAACTGAATTCATGCTTACATACTTCATAACCAAAGCCGATTCCCAATGAGTTACACTCGTGGGCATTATAGAAATATTATTATTAGTATTTATCTTATCATATTATAAATTCTATTTGTGGCTCGCATATGCACTCTGCGGTGCGAATAACTCAAGGGTGAATACAATCTATGGATCACACATTAACTCTGCAGTGCGAATAACTCGAGGGCGAGTACAATATGTGGTTCAACAATTTGATCCCATATTATATCAAATCTATGATGCAAATAAATCAAGGGTGAATACAATCTGTGGCTCATATATAATTCAAGGGCGAACACATTTTTTTCATACAAACTCGGTGGTGAAAATAAGGGTTATCTCTACAACCTCCTGCAATTTGATTGACCGAATTCTTCAATGGTTCATATTATCTGGTATTTGCAAACTCTTTGTAGACTTCATTCTATGGTCATCTGGGTTTGCGTCTTTTGATCTATGTAGCCTCCTTCTTTGTAGTGGAAATAATATTCCTCTACAATTGTTCGTATTTGATCTCGATGGTGGAAAGAATATAAGCCTGCAATGGTTCCACAATAAATAAATATACTATCTTTGTGACTTATTGCAATTTGATCAAGCAAATTCTTTGATGGTTCATATTATTTGATCTCAGCAGCGGTTCATATATGTGGTGTCGACTCCATAAACATTCTAGGTGCATCAGTTCCTTTACCTACTCTCTCTTCTACTTGCTAAACTCTATTTGTTACAATTATGAGAACTTCTCCCCATATTTCTCAGCATGCCTCTAGCAGAGGGATGCCAAGCTAAATTACTCTAGAAAGCCTCTATGAATACATTGAATCTTTAGAAAAGTGAAGGGAAGAAAGAGAAACACATAAACAAGAATTACTACAATGCTTATGGAATAAAAAAATTGAATTATCTATGATGCTTAACAATAGCCTCAAAGGTCTTTCAGACGGAGACTTAGGATCCAACCTTCCGCTGCAAACCCTTGAGCCCACAACTTGCGCGTTCAATTGTCAGCGAGCGCGATTGCTCTCGGCCACCCTGTTCCTTGCAGGCGGATCTGCCTGGGGCTCTCTTTCATCCTGCGGGCGAGCTGGTTAATGGAGGACTGCACTGTTTTTTAACAGGCCCATCCCCTAGGGCTTGCGACCATGGAGGCACTAGGCACTCCCCAGGCGTCCCCTCCTCCTCCTCTGCGACTCTCGCCTTCTAAGGCCTTCAATGGGCTTCTGGCAGGGCTTCCAAAGAAGAATAATTCTGAAGTCACGAAATCTGTTAAAACGCTGGATGATATCCCTGTGATCTCTCTCCCTCCTGAAACCCCGATCCAAGTTGCTTTGTCTCTGATCGAATGGGCTCTCATCAGCCAGTTTACTGGGCTATGGCCATCTCCAAAAACCACTGAGAGCTGGGTCAACAAAAATTGGGCGTCGTTGATCAAAGAAAGTGTTACTTCTTACTTTCTGGGGAGAGGATACTTCCTCTTCGAATTCACTGCAAAGGAAGACAAAGATCTGATATTCCAAAACGGCCCCTACTTCATGGGTCCTTAGGGTTTTTATCTGAATAAATAGACCCCGAATTTCGATCCAACAGTAGATGTGCCCAAAGCAGTACCGGTGTGGGTTAGACTCCCAAATCTCCCAGTCCATTGTTGGAATTGGGACTCACTGATGCACATTGGAAATTCCTTGGGGAAATTTATAGATCGAGCAAACAATAAGGACCAATATGATTGTGCCAGGATTTGTGTAGAAGTAGATCTGGAGGTAGGGCTTCCTAAGGCCATCAAAATAAATGTAGGAAGTTGCACGCATTTGCAGAAACTGGATTTTGAGTAGTTGTCCTTCAAATGTCGGAAATGTCACATTTATGGCCACTTCGCCAAAGGCTGCCCAACCAACAATGAGGCTATGAAGGGGAAGGAGGATGGATGGAATCAAGTCAAGCACCCCAAACCTCCCAAGTCACAGAAGTCAGGAGGCCCTAATGGCAAAGGACCTCATCAGTCTTCTGCTCAATAGATCTCGCCTAAACCATCTTCAGAAAATAAGTTCGACCTTCTCAGCTCGCAATCAGAAGAAATCCAGGAGGTAGAGATCCAAAAGGAGAAAAAAGCTACTCAGGAGATCGAGAACCAGAAACCAGTCTCTCCAAGCGAAGGTACATCTTCAGCCTCCCTTAAAGGTACAAGTGCTGAAAACCCCAAGGGTAAGAACTTAGAAGATAATGAAGAAGAGCAAGACACATATGAATCAGAGGAGGAAGGAGAAATAGGAGAGTCCCAAACCTCGGTAAGAAGATCTACGAGAGGCCCTAAAACTGACAGGGAAAAAAGAGAGCAGGAGATGTACAAAGATAAACTACAAGGCAGCCAACCAACTCTGGAAAAACTGCTAGCCTCAAAGCCTAGGATATTGAAAAACCAGCCCCAAGGCTCCAAGGGAGCCCACCAAAAACATAAATAATGAAGGTCATATCCTGGAATTGCAGAGGTATGAGGAGTAAAGTCAAGGAAGAAGCCATGAGAAGCCTAATAAGAATAGAAACTCCAAACATACTTCTCGTCTAGGAGACTAAGCTGGAAGACATAGCCTTCCTGCAAGCAAGCAAGAAACTTTGGTTTAAAAGTGAAGCAAGAGCAGTCTCTGCCAAGGGCGCCTCGGGAGGGATTGGCACTCTATGTAACGCTCATAAATTGGCAGTCATTAGTGAGGCTAGCAACACTCACTGGTTGCTGTTTAAAATGCAGAATTTTGATACTAAAGAAACACTCTGCCTCTTCAACGTTTACTCTCCAATCAATGCGGGGGAAAAAAAGGTTTGTTGGGATTCGATAAGACATCAAGTAGACTTAATGAACCTAGAAAATATTATTATTGCTGGAGACCTCAATCTCACCCTTCACTCGTCTGAAAAAAGGGGAGGTAGTGCAATCCGAGATCCGGCAAGGGAATGGGCAGAGGATCTTATGCGGGATTGGGACTCACTAGATATCAAGCCTTCTTCCGGTAAGTACTCTTGGACTAACAAAAGAATAGGCACTGGTCATATTGCTGCCAGACTAGACAGATTTTTCATTCAAAGCTCCTATTTGTTGCTTGGTTTAGAGCCCAGAATGCACATCCTTGCTAGCAGTATCTCGGACCATAAGCCCATAAAGCTAGATCTTCTAGCCCATCTTGACCTAGGTCCTATTCCCTTTAGATTCAGTCCCCTCTGGGTGAAGGAGCCAAACTTCATGGAAATAGTCAAGGAATGTTGGAGTCAACCTGTCAAAGGATCTCCTTTCTCTATCTGGGAAGAAAAGCTTAGAAGGGTAAAAGGAGCACTAAAACGATGGGCTAAAACCCTGTCCAAACCTGATATAGAAAGGAAAATTATTAAAGTCTCTCTTGCCACTCATCAAACGCATATGGAGAATGCTACAGTCACAGAGGAACTGCTGGATCAAGAGGCCCATCTGCAATAGTGCTATCATAAGGCCTGCTTAGCCGAAGAAGAATACTGGAGATTAAAATCTCGAAATCTCTGGCTCAAAGCATGGGACAAGAACACTGCTTTTTTCCATAAACAAGCCAAGGCCAGAAAATGCTTCAACATTATCTCTGAGATGAAGGAGGACAACGAAACTTACAAGGAGTTTGTAGACATCAAGAAAGCAGCCTACGTTCATTTTCTAAACCTATACAGTTAAGAAAAGGATCAACATCAATCCCCAGATCTGTTAGACTCTATTCCTTCTACAATTTCTCCACGTATGAATGAAATCCTCGAGGCCAAAGTCACTAAAGACGAAATTAAAAAGGCCCTTTATGATATGGATCCAGATAAGGCCCTTGGGCCAGATGGCTTCTCTACCAGGTTTCTCCAAGTCTGCTGGCCGATTGTTGAAAAGGACCTGCTCAAAATGGTTCAAAAGTCACAAAATATTCAGAAAATAGGTGGCAACACAAATTCTGCTTTCTTAGCCCTCATCCCTAAAGAAAAAAGTGCCAGCAACTTCAGCAGATTCCGTCCGATTTCCTTATGCAATACTGGGTACAAACTAATCACCAAAGTAATTGCAAATAGACTTAAGCACATTCTTCCAAAAATAATACCGGAGAATCAAGGAGGCTTCATCCAAGGAAGGTAGATCATGGACAACATCACCCTTGTACAAGAGGCAATTCATTCAAGTCTTCTTCGAAAAGAACAAGGTATGGTGATTAAAGTTGATTTAGCAAATGCCTTTGATCGAGTAAATCATAGTTTTCTTTTAAAATTCATGAGCAGGTTTGGTTTTGGAACAAATTTCATTAACTAGATCCGGGCATGCATCTCAGAGCCATGGATTGCTCCTCTTGTAAATGGAAGAGCCACAGATTTTTTCAAAGCTACGAGAGGGCTTAGGCAGGGGTGTCCCCTTTCCCCTCTACTATTTGTCATTCAAGCCTCTATTCTCAGCTTCCTGCTAGACAAAAAAATGCAAGATCAAGATATTAATGGACTGTGTATTGCAAGAGGGGTCAAAAATATAAATCACGCCTTATTTGCAGATGACACTCTACTTTTGGGTGCCAACTCTCTTCCCTCTGCCTCTAAATTTAAAGCAGTTCTGGAAGAATTCAGTAAGGTCTTAGGCAGCGTTGTAAACAAGAATAAATGTCACATCTTCAATTGGAATACTTCGCCCAGATTGCTCTCTGCTATTCTAGATGTTTGGGATTTTCAGCCTCCTCTTCTTGGACTTCTTTCAAATACTTGGGCCTTCCTGTTGCTCATAAAAGACCTGCAAGCAAATATTGCCTCCGTCAGCTTGAAAAATTTAAGTCTAGGATTCAAGCCTGGGGTTACTCCTGGCTCAACTCTGCTGGAAAATCTGTCCTAATCAAATATGTGCTTTCCAGCCTTCCTCTTTTTCAATTTGCCGTGCTGCTCGCTCCAGCATCCATATTAAAAAAAATGGAAGAGTTCATATGGAGGTTCTTTTGGAAGGGAGGAAAACATAATGAAAACAAGATTCCCCTTATCAGTTGGGAGACCATCTCCAAGCCACTGTGGGAGGGTGGTTTAAATTTCAAAAACTTTTTATCAGCAAAATGTGGCTATGGTAGCTAAGATTATCTGGAGGATCATCACGCCCAATCTTGGTTGGGCCCAATTGGCCCTCTGGAAAAAATACTTCCGAGGTCCTCGTTCTAGCTGCTTAGACAACGCGATCCATTTTCTTAACTCGTCTTTCCTCAAGTTGTATGCTAAAGCTACTCCTCTAATCAAGGAACACACCCATTGGATCCCTGGAAACAGCAAAAAGATCAACATATGGATTGATAAAATCATGCATATGGATCCGATTGAAGACAGAGCCCCCACTAGAGCGTTGCGAGGATGGATGGATAGAGAGGGGCTGTGTTCGTTGTGGGACATCTCTCTTTAGAGAGATTCTGATTGGGCAGGGTGGAAAAGAATTGAAGTGCCGGTCCATTTGACCAATGAATGGTCCATGCTGCTCGACCTTCTTCATGGATTGGCACCCACGCACAGGAGGAAAAGAGATGTGAAAGGTTGGGGGCTGAAAGCCAGAGGCTATACTGTCTCCATGGGATATGCCAAGCTGAACGAGAGACCACACGTCCCCCCCAATCCAGCACCTTGGCAGGGGGTCTGGCGTTTCCAGTCATGGCCCAAAGTCGAATTTTTTGCCCGGTTCCTTTGTCATAGCAGAATCCTAACATTTGACATATTGCAGAAAAAAGGTTTCTACGGTCCCTCCATTTGCTCGCTATGCAATGAAAATGCTGAGTCAATAGTCCATTTAACTCTGGAATGCAACTTCTCCAAGCAGATTTGGTTCTCCCTTATTCACACCTTGGATCCCAATTTTCTGCTCCCTTGTTCCACCACTGATCTTTTTTCTAATTGGGCAATCAAATATCCTAGTCCCCTTCCTAAAAACCTGATAATCAAAACAGCATGGGCTATCCTTCCAAAGGTTATTTGCTGGCAGATATGGCTAGAACACAATAGAAGAATTTTCAGAAATTCTAATCAGAATCACAAGGCCTTAGAAGTCAAGATCAAATGTCATTTAAAGGAATGCTTGACTGATATAAAAGATGATTATATCCTTAGCCAGCAGGATATCGCTTGGGGTTCATTCCTAGACTTACAATTTCAACCAGCAGTTAGAATCGTCCCTCCTCTTAAAGACTGGCAAATAAGGAAATCGGAAGCAGACTTTCAAGACTAGCTCAAATTGCACTCAAGGCACTCCCTCTTTTTCGATGGGGCAGCTAAGGGAAATCCGGGCAGAGCTGGTGCAGGAGGTGTTGTTGTAAATTCAATTGGGGAAAAAATACATTCCTATGCTTGGGGGCTTGGACACTCAAACAGCATTCAAGTTGAGGCTTTGGCACTCTTGCAAGGCCTCAAGATCCTTAAGGAGCTAAACATAAATGAAGCAACTGTTATAGGTGACTCCCAGATCATTATAAACGCAATGGTTTCCAATTCCCCAGCTTTGGATCTTAAGCTAGCTAGGCTGATATCCAGAATTAAGGGCTTGGAAAACGCTTTTCAGAAGTTGAATTATTATCATGTGCTGAGAACTCATAATAAAGACGCGGACATTGAAGCCAACAAAGCTGCCCTCCTCTCTGTCGGGGTCAAGATGAAAGACAGAGAAGAATCATGGGAACCCATCCCATAAGCTGATTATCATCATGTTTTACTGCTTGATCTTAAATAAATTTGTTTGTATTTCCAAGTGGGGAAAAATTTCGGAAATCGAATCTATAGAATCCTAATCAAGGAAGAAGCCCTCAAGCTTCAGCAACATTCTCACTCTCAACAGTGAGACGCACCAAGATTTAGACATCTTCATTGTAAACAGATTTTCGGCATTCAGGCCAAGATGAATATAAATACTCCATAGTCGTTTCTGTCAAAAAAAAACAATAGCCTCAAATAATTAGAAGGTAAAGTGATGGCACTGAAGATTGAAATTCAAGGAATGCAAGACACGATGAAAGAAATAGGACACAAAAAATAATCGACGGCTGAAAAAAATTGCCCCTTGAGACATGAGGTTAAAGAATTAAAATAAAATATAGATAATAATTCAACCATAAGTAACACAACGAATAAAATAAATATCAAACCCATAAAAGAGGAAATGAACAAATTAATTTAACTGGATCATGAAAGCCACAAAAGAGCCTAGAACCTTATAATTATTGGTCTAAAGGAAAAAAATGACAAGGACACCTTAGAAATAGTAAAATAACAGACTAACTCACAAATTCAAACAGATTATCTAACAGAAGCCAAAAGGGTTGGAAAGACTCTAGAGCATAAACTAATTTGTGGTAAGATAAGTTGCAATGACCACAAATTAGATATACTTGGTAAATATCCAAGTCCAAAGGGTCGAGAATCTTTATAAATGAAGATCTTATTCTAGAAGATCAAGCTGAACTAAGAAAATAGGTCCAAAAGGTAAAAAAGGCAAGCAAGGAAGGAAAATGGGCAATCATTAGAAATAGGAAAGCTATTATTAGAGATAGAGTCCAAAATAAAAGTGATAAATAGGAACTAGGAACATTATGGATCCTCTTTTAGAACTCCCTTGGTTTTCCATGGTGTAAAGGTCCCAAGTTAAGTTGGATCCTGAGTGATATTGATCTTATTTTCTTAGTTTAAACCTAGGAACATGACAAATATAGGGTCCCCCACATTGATGGATTTATTATTTGGTCTGCTTGGAACAGGAAATCCTCTCGTATAGGATTTGGTGGTATAACTTGTTATGTAAAAAACACTATTGATTCCTGCATCTGAATTCATAATGTTGACCCCCTCAATCAATACATTTGGATCGAAATTCCTAACTCTAACGCCAATAGGATCTTTCTCACAATTTGTTATTTTGCTCCTATCAACTCTTCCTCCTATAAGAAGAACAACTTGGATTATGACTGCCCTTACATTCCCATATAACAGGACATCCAAAGTCTAAGGAATGAAGACAATATTATTTTTCTTAGGGACTTCAATGCTAGAACTGCTACTAACCAAGTTAATCTATTAAGTAATAACTCTAACTCTAACCCCTATGGCTTGATGAGGATCGTGACTTAGCTCATAAATTTCAGAGAAATTTTAATGACCTAACTGAGAACCTATTTGGTACCAATCTAATCAAGCTTTGTAGTTCACAATATTTGATTATATGTAACAAGATTAGTAAGTGGTCTACATATGGTGTGATGAATTGTATTCATGCGATTGGTAACAGTGTTGTGGCCTATGTGATATCTGATACCTAGATTCGCAACCATATTATTAATTTTGGCCTCCTAGATGACCACAAGCTTGATTCTTACCACATACCACAAAACCCTATCCTTGAAACTAAACCTTGATATTCACACCAACCACATGCAAAATAATGGTGAGAGCCACATACCCATTTGTTTTAACAAAAGTAAAATGGATCTCTTCTTAAAAGACTTAACAAGGGATTTAGGTCTCTTAATGTACAATGATAACTTTTAACACATCTACCATAATTTTACTACAACCCTGCCCACTACCATTAACAAATTCTCTACCAAAGTATCTTATAAAAAGAACAATAAACCTTCCAACCCTTGGTATAGTAAGGATTGTAAGATTGCCATGAAAGCAATTAGAGATGCTCCTAACGAAAACGTAAAGCTTGAAAAAATTAGTGTGTATAAAGTACTTATCAAATGGAAGAAAAGTTACTATATAAATAAGAGGCAAGAATGTCTTCTTCACCTCTCTAAAGTTGAGCCTAGAAAGTTTTGGTGCAATATTCTTGTCCGTAAAACAAAAGAAGATAATTAAATCCCCTTAAATAAAAAGGATATCTATATTACGTATGTTTATGACTCCCCAACACCATGGGAAACATCATAAACACTCCTATAGAGGAAGATATATTTTCTTTGGAAGATGTGGATTTTGGGATTAAGAAGCTCACTAATGGGAAAGCTAGAGTTATTGAAGGTTCCCACGCTGAAATTTTCAAAATGGGAAGGTCTATCCTCATCCCTCATATACACAAAATTCTCAATTTTCCATGAAACATGGCTTCCCTAAGCCTTAGACGTAAAGCCTTATTTTTCTTGTCTTCCAAAGTGGGGATAAAAAACTTCCCCTCTAACTATAAGGTTATCATGATTAGCCACATTTTAGCCAAATTGTATGGGCTCATTTTGGAAAATAAGATGAGCACTTGTCTTGAAATTCATGGCAAAAGAGCTAAAGCGAAAGTTGTCTTTAGGAGGAATCACCCAACTATTGACCACCTTGTCACTCTTAGGACCTTTTTTTAGGAGTGTTGCAATAGTAAAACTAATATCTTCTACTACTTCATTGAATTTAGAAAAGTTTTCGACATTGTCCCTTAAGAGAAGTTATGGCCAAGGCTAGGTGAGATAATTATTCCTCTCGAGCTAAGGGTTATTGTACCTAGTTTATACGAGAATGTTATTACTAAGATTAATACCACCGAGGGTTGGTCTAAGGATATTAAATCCAATATTGTAGTTAATCACGGATGTCCCTTATCCCCTACCCTTTTTGCAATTACATTGATAAGCTAGAAGAGTGTTTAGAAGTCACAGGATGTGATGGATCCAAACTCACTGATATAGTCATTAATCTTATCCTCTATGTCAACGATATCGTTCTTCTTGACAAAATCCCCAATGATCTCAACAAGAAACTTATAATCCTCCAGGATTACTACTCCAAGATGGGTATGACTATTAATACTGATAATACTAAAGTCATGAAAATTAAATCCAAGAGGATCAACTATGATAATTTCATTTATGATAATAAATACCTAAATAAGGCTTCCTCATACAAATACTTAGGTATTGACATTCACCATCAACTCAACTGGAACTATAGCATTGAGAAAAGGATTATAGGAAGCTAGAAAGCTTACTATGAGCTTGAAAACAATTGTAAGTCCACTGACCTTGGGGTTTGGAGTAAAAAAAAGTTCCCCTTCGAAACTCTTGGCACCCCTGTTACTTTATATGGATGTAAGGTTTGGGGTTGTAGTATATCTAGAGAATCATGGAGAAATATTGAGATGATCCAAAAGCAATTTATAACCTACAACCTCAAGATTAAAGGAAATACTCCCTACCATATTCTCTTGATTGAAGCTAGTTTGTCCCCAATTGAAAGCATGGCTATGTTTAGGTATTTGCTGTCCAAGAAGAAGTTGTACAACATGGAAGCGAAGAGACTCCCGAAAATTGATTCTAACTCTAGGCAGAACCCCCACTTCTAGCTCAAGTGAGGCTAGCATAAAGATGCCCATTCTTGGCTTGATCAGTGGGGGATAAAGGATGAGATTATCTTTAAGAATAAATATGATATTAAAAACATTATTACCTCCAAATTTAAGGATAAGATATGGGAGGATAAGGAGTTAGGGGGAAAAGGAAGTTAAGATATTATAAGGAGGTGATCAACCCCTCTCTTGATTACTAGAATTATCTCTCTCGTGACCAGTGCCAAGAAGAAAATGAGCATGGCAAAGATAAGAACTAATTCTCATGAGCTTCGAAGTGAAACTCGATGTTGGTGTATTCCCACAACACCTTGGGACGAAAGAATATGCCTCCTTTGCAACACTAAGAATGTTGAAGATCAAAAACACTTTCTCTTGGATTGCATGACCCTTACATACGTTCTCCTTTTCAAAACATTAGCTACACTCCCAACCTTCATGACTTGTTAAGTCAGCCAAACTATAGTGACCTCAGAACGCTTCTCTCACTTCTTTTCGATTATAGAAATAAAATATTAAAGAACCTTAGTTAATTGCTTACCTTCTGAAGGTCTGATAGACCATATGGGTCTTTATGGATGTTAACCACCACCACCACCATGATCATCATATTTCGTTTTTTAATATTATTAGCCTTGAATTTATGTTTGACTTATTATTGATTTACCTATTGATTTACTTATTTTTGGTTTTTCCTTAAATTAAGATCTCTTTGACTTAATTTATAATTTATTATATTTCATTCATTATTATTGGCCTTAAATTTATATTTGACTTAATTTTTTATTATTTATTTACGTATTTATTTAGGTATTTTTGGTTGTCCTTGAATTTAGATTTCTTTGACTTAATTTATAATTATTTAATAACATACTAAAACATTACATATAGTCTCTTTTTTAGATCTCGTTTTTTTTTAATTTATATTTTTATTTATTAATATCATTTTAATGTATTATGTATTATTTATTTAGTCTTAATGGATAGGTTATTTTTAATTTATATTTTATTTATTTATTTACTTATAATTAAATATTAATAATTAATTATGACTTATTTAGCTCTAATTGTATTTGAGGCTTATTAGTATTTATTAATATCGAATTATTTACATTTACATTTATTTGTAATAAATTTAATTTTCTAACAATTAGATTTTTTACTTTTGACCTAGTTCTTTAGCTTTTTGAATCCTTCCTCTTTTTATACCCTTGTTGGATCAGATTCTCTTCATTTATTCATCCCGATGATGAACCTCATTGATTGGTTCGAAACGGGTCATCAATCAATACATTTATGTGATGGATGGGGAAGGCAAATATTTAAATATTTATACTCACAAAAGTCTCCATTCATATATAAGATACTTATATTTTGAGAATATAGGGGAATTAGTCAACTCCATGTTGATCCTTTCCATTTTACAAAATTCACCAGAAATCTCATCATCCTTGTCTTCATTATCAACACGTGGTTATTCCTTTATTGAGCGAGGAAACGCATCATCAATCAATACATTTATGTGATGGATGGCGAAGGCAAATATTTAAATATTTCTACTCACAAAAGTCTCCATTCATATATAAGATACTTATATTTTGAGAATATAGGGAAATTAGTCAGCTCCCAGTTGATCCTTTCCATTTTACAAAATTCACCAGAAATCTCATCATCCTCTTCTTCATTATCAACACGTGGTCATTCCTTTATTGAGCGAGGGTATCTTCTTTCAGCAGAAGCATCAACCTTCAATATTTAAGGTCTAGCGCTAAGGTTTTGACACACAAATACTATACCATTATTATTCAAGTCTTATAGTCAACTAGGGTTTACAAACCCTATATTTTAAATTATGGAAGTTCATATTCAAGTGTCCAAAACCATAAAAACTCTCACATGAGATGAAATCCATTACTGTCATCAAATAGTTATAGGCAAAGTTTCAAGATCAAGGATCTTCCAATGAGATGTCTCCATGAAAGATCCATATCATACTTGGTTTCTAATACAACATTTCTAGAAATGATATATTTCATAAATCATCTAAAAATCAGTTTTGACTCTTTCAACCAAAGAACTTATCTTTCCTCAAGGAATGGTATTTGAATTAGCATATTCAAACAAATTTCAAAAGGCATGAGAAAGAACCAGACTTTCTTCATAGAACTTGCTCACAAATCTCTCTCTACTCCTTTCAAGCTAGGTAACTTGGATTCTTCAAAACAATTAATGAGAATAAATCTACAAATTCTCGAAATAACTTAGCTTACCATGGATTCTTCAAAAACATTGTCACGATAGTAATATTTTATCTTCGAAAGTATAGTCTAAAGACTTATGAGACAATTGACCTCATTTTGAGTGTTCTTCTTTAAAAAATAAGTTACTTAAGTGTAGAAAATGATGACAATTTATCTTCCTTAACTTGGTGGCCCTAAGTTTAATTCAATGTCCTTTCTTCACTCCCTTTGACTCGGAGAGGAACTTTATTGGAGAATTAGTCAAAGATTAAAGTTTGCATCATGTCCTAGTCTTAATCATAATCTATGGAGTACAAAGGAAAATATCTTCAAGGAAGTGTCCATATTGTCAACAAAACACATTCGATTCATGGCAATTACATCTTCTTGTAGTCCTTTGATCTGAGAAGTTCATTATCTTTCAAGACACGTAAATGAGTTTTCATTCTTCATGGAATACTGAGATCAATGTTTACTTTAGAGATCTAAACATACTTTTCAACTAGACTTCTACTTGGCGTCACATTCAAATGCTCAAGGAGACATTGAACTTCAAATTTGGCATTCGAACATTTGGATTTTATCAACTGTTAGACTTTATTACACGCAATGCATCTCAGCTTGTATAAAAGAAATGTCATGTTTGTTTGATGCCTAGAGAATATCTTCAACACTTCAACTAAAGCATCAATTCTTCTACTTATATGATCTCAATTTTAATAGTCATATCATTCTTTAGCTTCCTCCAAAATAATACAAATATTTCATTGTAGTAGGATTAAAAAACATAAGTACAAACCTTTAGCTTCAACTATATGAGCTTATTGGTTTTTATAGTAACAAATTTATTTTGGTCTGATATACTTCAAATCTTCTAAGGTCTCAGTCTTCCTGAAATTCAACCCTGAGGTATTTTTTTGAAATTCGACCTTGAGGCCTTCTTGAAATTTGGCCTTGAGGCCATTCCTAAGATTCAACCCTAAGTGTTTTTCTTCTTGAAATTCAACCATGAGGTATTTTTTTGAAATTCAACCCTGAGGTATTTTTTTGAAATTCGACCCTGAGGTATTTTTTTGGTCTGATATACTTCAAATCTTCTAAGGTCTCAGTCTTCCTGAAATTCAACCCTGAGGTATTTTTTTGAAATTCGACCCTGAGGCCTTCTTGAAATTTGGCCTTGAGGCCATTCCTAAAATTCAACCCTAAGTGTTTTTCTTCCTGAAATTCAACCATGAGGTATTTTTTTGAAATTCAACCCTGAGGTATTTTTTTGAAATTCGACCCTGAGGGTATTTTTTTGAAATTCAACCCCGAGGTATTTTTTTGAAATTCGACCCTGAGGCCTTCTTGAAATTTGGCCTTGAGGCCATTCCTAAAATTCAACCCTAAGTGTTTTTCTTCCTGAAATTCAACCATGAGGTATTTTTTTGAAATTCAACCCTGAGGCCTTCTTGAAATTTGGCCTTGAGGCCGTTCCTAGGATTCAACCTTGAGGGGTGTTTTTTTTTTTTTTTTGGTTGTTGTTGTTGTTGTTGTTGTTGTTGTTCAGACTTCTAAGTTATTTTAGAATGAGGCTCAAACTCAGACAATTTCGGCCTGATTAGGGCTCTTATAACAGAATCTTGTGGATGAGGTCTTCATCATTGTCTTGGGAAAATTTCAAACGAGAATGGCAAGTCTAGCCTTTCACTAGAAATTTGCTCCTCAGACCAGGGCTTTTAAGATTGATGTGAAAAAAAACCCTAGAGTGTGTCTTGAAAAAAAACATTCCAATCACTAAGAAGGTCTAATGCTCTCTCAAGTAGTTGCAACAACACTAGTTAGTCCATGCATTCATCGATCATTCAATAACTTATCAAGGCGTAACAAGAACCATAGATAGAGCACATCATAGAACCATGCTTATAATAATAACATTAACCATGAAAAAACAACTATCAAATCAACATAATAATAAGTACAAGTGCTCATAAATCACAATAGGCAAATAACTCTTATTAACATATGCAATATCCAACCAAGTCAAGGACTTCCACGTACCACTCGACCATAGATTGAGTTGAACCAAATATTTCTTTCAACCAATCACCCTTGTGCGATATTCCAAGCATGAATATGGGATCTCATGGGATAAGCCAAGACATAAACAACCAAGGAAATCCATAGGTTAAACCATCTCCACCTTCAAACTACTGTGATCTCACCTAAACTACTCCTAAGATCACAAAACTAAACCAAGCTTGGATGCCTCAGAATTTCTTCACCATACCTTGAGGGATTTTATTGTGTCCACCCACCTATTGAGGGCTTCCCAGAGATAACCATCTCCACCGCAACCCTTGGGATTTTTTCTGAGACCACCTCACTCGGTTCCAAAACCTTTAAGAAATCCAAAGCTCAAATAACTATCTCCACCCCCAACCCTTGGGAATTTTTCTGAGACCACCTCACCCGGTTCCAAAACCTTTCAGAAATCTAAATCTCGACCAAGAAATGAATCCCATCACACCATGGATATCCAATAAATGGAAAGGCAAGGTTGAAACCAATTTCACACCAGTGAAAACCCATGCCAATGACAACAAATGAACCAAATAAACATATGCATGTACCATGCATTCACACATCAACTAGGAAATCACACATGCAACCTGTTATCTGCAAAATCTTCCCGTTGAATCCATTTATCCAATATTCTCCTTGCTTTCCTTCACCTTCCTTCCTTGCTTTTCCTCTACTTGCTTGATTTCTCCTCTTGGATCTCTCTCTCTCTCTTTCTCACATGACCCAAGCTAAAACTGAAAAAAGCTAAACCAACAAAAGCTGTGAATTGATTCTCTGATGCCTTTTTATTATTGATGTCTCCTTTTTCTTCATTTTCCTTCTAATTTCCTTAGCATGAAAATTTGTGTCTCTTCACCTTCCTTTTCTCCTATTTTCCTTTATTTCTCATAAATAAATGCCAATTATTTCCTCTTTGCGTTTGCTAATTTCCATAGCTAAATAAATAACTAAAAGTGATTCCCACAACAGTGTTTGCCCAACATTTAGCTTGGAATACGTGTCCCATTGCCTTGGTCTTATTTTGTTATTACATAAACTTTTACCCAGGGCTGTTACAAACTCCTCCCCCTTAGGGGAACATAGTCCTCGGTATTCTATGACACCTATAACCAACAAACCACTAAAAACAAAAGATACTACCTATGGAGCTTTATAACATAACTTGATACAATATTCACAATGACAACCAAAATACATATATACATATACCAAAAACTCATTTGCTTGAACCAACAAATAATGAAGGATACAAAGCAAGCATTTGATTAACCATCTCCCATGTAGCTTCATCGGGCCCAAAGTGCTTCCATTGCACTTTAACTTTCTTTATTGCTCGGTTCTGGAGCATGAGTTGTTTCCGTTGTAATATGAATTATGGTTTTGGCCAGAATTTTCCCTTTGGTTCCACCTGCAGTACAAACTAGTCAATCACATGATCAACAACCTGCACATATCTCTTAAGCAATGAAACATGGAAAACATAATGGACTTTCACTATCGGAGGCAGTGCAATTCTATAGGCCACTTGTCTAATCCTCTTAAGGATCTGAAAAGTCCCTCAAAGAGCTCCTCTTAGGCTTGATGCACAGATACACATGCTCCCCAACCTGAAACTCCTTAAATGCCCTGTGTTGATCTGCATAACTCTTCTACATGTCCTATGTTGCCTTAAAATTCCTCTTAATAACATGCATATCATGTTCCATCTCTGTCAACATATCCGGTCCAATCAACACCTTGTTCACTGGATCACTCTAACTAACAGGAGTATTAAAACTCTGCCCATAATGGGCCTCAAATGGACTCATCCTCAAGGATTTCTGATACCCATTATTATATGCAAACTCTACCATTAGAAGATACTCCTCCCACTTCCTATGTTGATGCATGACGTACATCCTCAACATGTCCTCAAGAATACTGTTGACCCTCTTTGTTTATCCATCTGTCTGCGGATAATAAGTTGTACTAAAATCCAACTCGATCCCCAAAATTGCAAACAACTTCCAAAACCTGGAAGTGAACTTGGCATCTTTGTATGATATGATATTCTTGGGAACACCATGCAAAATCACTATCTCCTTGATAAATATATGAGCTACCTCATTAGATGAATTCGTAGACTTCACTGCAATGAAGTGATCCACCTTACTCAATCGTCAACCAAAACCATAATGGAATCATGTTGCTTCAATGTCCTCGACAAACCTGTAATGAAGTCCATGGAAACGACCTCCCATTTCCACTTTGGAATCAAAATCGACTGTCATAAACCACATAGATGCTTACACTCTGCCGTTACCTACTATCAATCCAAACATCTCACAACACACTCAGTCACCTCTTTCTTCAAGTTCGACCAATGGTATAACTTTTTAATTGTTGTCAATGTCTTTTGATATCCGGGGTGGCCTGAATACAACTTGACATGAAACCCCCTCAATATAAGCTTCTTGAGCTCACTGTCATCTAGCACATAAATCTTGTTCCCGAATATGACCAAGCCATCTATTGTGAGACGATACTCCTCATCCTTATCACCTTAACCCTGCTATTGTAACCTATACACTAACTATTGATACATGTCATCATGTTGTATCGTCTGCAATATTCACTCCTACAAATGTGTCCCATAAGAACTCACAATTGCATTTTGATTCACCTGCACTCTCCTATTGAGAGAATATGCAACCTTGTTCTCCTTGCCTTTGATGTACCTGATCTCGAAATAAAACTCACTAAGAGTAGCCAACCATCTAACTTTCCTGGCATTCAGATTGGGTTAGTCAAACAAGTACCTTAGTCCACTATAATCACTCGTCATAGTAAATATCCTTCCAAGAAGATAATACCTCCACATATTTAAGGCATGAATGATAGCTTCCAACTCAAGATCATGAGTCACATAGTTATGCTTGTGCTCATTCAACTTCCTTAACTCATAACGTACCACCTGTCCTTCCTGCATCCGAAGTCTACTAAGTCTTCTCTTGCAAGCATATGTACACACCACGAACTCCTTGTTAGGATATCAAGATCAGAGCATCTGTAAGCAAATACTTTAACTGCTCAAAACTAGATCCACACTCCTCAGTCCATTCAAATGTCTTTCCTTTTCTCTGCAAAGATGTAATAGGATAAGAAATCCATAAGAAGTTCCTAATGAATCGTCTATAATAACCTGCTAGTCCCATGAATGATCTGACCTCATCCACATTCCTAGGAGTTGTCTACTCCATGATAGCTCTAATATTTTCCGGTTCCGCTACTATACCTTCATCGGAAACAATATACCCCAAGTAATGAACTTCAATCTAAAAGAAACTGCACTTTCTAAGCTTGGAATACAACTGATTCTCTCTCAACAATCTTAATACTACTTCCAGGTGCTCTGTATGCTCTTCCTCATTATTAGAATATATTAATATATCATCAATGGACACTATCACAAACTTGTCCAGACAAGAACACAACACACTATTCATCAGACACATGAAAGTAGTTGGAGCATTAGTAAGACCAAAAGGAACCACCACAAACTCATAATTCCCATACCTTGTACAAAATGTTGTCATGTAAATGTCCTCTTCTTTGATGCATACCTAATGATATCCCGATCTCAAGTCAATATTTGAGAACATTGTTGCTCCCTTTAATTGATCAAACAAGTCATCAATCTACGACAAAGGATACATGTTCTTGATCATCACATTGTTCAACTGCCTGTAATCAATACAATACATGAGAGTACCATCATTCTTCTTCAAAAATAACACTAGTGCACCCCAAGGCGATACACTTGTCCTAATGTATCCTTTATCAAGCATTTCCTGAAGATGCAACTTCAATTCCACTAACTCTGGAGTGCTCACCCTATATGGTGCCTTTGATACTAGTGATGCTCATCGTACCAACTCAATAGAAAAATCCACTTCCCTATGAGGAAGTAAATCTGAAATCTTTGTTGTAAATACATCTTAAAACTGCTGCAAAACCAAATACCTTTTCAAGACTTCAACGTCCTCAACATCCATCCCTTTGTCACTGGAAACACACATTGCAAACAATACACACCCTTTCTTCAACTACGCTTTGTCTGCATAGTTGTAACCATTCTTACTAATGTAGGCTTATTTTTTCCCTACAAGATTCTCCTCTCCATCATCATCCAAGCACTCAATAACCTTATCGTAATACTATACCTTAGTCCCATGAAGGTACAACCAATCCATACCCAAAATCATGTTATATGAACCCAATGGAAGCACATTTAGATGTGTTGATGTAGGCATATCATTCAACTCAAATGCACAAGCTCTCACCTAATGATGAACTCTTTTCTTGGTCCTTGTAGCCAAATGCACCAACCAAGACTCTGCATGCACTTCTTTACTCAAGCCACAATTATCCACCAAGTTAGGATTAACATAACTATAATTAGATCCAAGATCAATCAAAATAGGAATAACTCAGTCACAGAGCTTACCTTCCATCTCAATAATGGACGCCTAATGATTCGTCTGCCTGTTATCAAATGCTACATAGATCTGATGAATGCTTTGTTCAACATCCCTAACTGATTGTACCTCCTGAGCACTATAAATCTGAGGTCTTCCACCCTGATGCAATAGATAATCCTTCTTGCGATGATGTTTGCCACATATCCAACACTACAACGGATCTTTGGCACTACACTTATTTTGTTTCTCTCCAGGCTGAGGTTCGTGTCCCTTTTCTGCTATATTGAACTTCTTGTAAGGGGCCATTTTCTTTCTCACCTGCATCTTGAGGTATTTCCCGCTTCAAAGGCCATTTTCCCTTGGTCTTGTCATTACCTTTCCAATCATGCTTAGGCTCAGCCTTTCGCTTTGACTTCTCATAACAATGCTTCAACTTCCCAATGACTTCCTCCAACAACCGAGGCTCATCATACTCAATCTGATCCTTGAATGCTAATTGCAGTCCAATGATGAATCTTGGAACCTTTGTCTTCTCATCCTTGAGATAAGGCACATACCTCAATAGCTCCAAAAATTTGGTTGTGTTCTCTTCATCTGTTATAGACCACATCTTTAGCTCATAGAACTCCTTAGCCTTTCCATTGTAGTATCTCTTAGACAAGTACTTCTTCCTGAAGAGTCTCTTAAACTCATGCCAACTCAACTCCTTTATTTGGATGCCTCTAAAATGCTTCACATCTTCCCACCAGATATACGCCTTTCCTTTGAGACTGAAAATAACTATCCTAGCTTTCATATTCTCTATATAATCATGTAGCTTGAAGAACTTCTTCATCCCAAGAAGCTATGCTTCTGAATCTTCCAACTTCTTCATCTCTCCATTAAATGTAGGAGGATTGGATTTCTTAAATTCATATGGAAAGTATCCCCTCTCACTATTCCTTTAAATATGATAGCGATGATGACCATGATTTTTATGTGAATTAGAACTGGAATAGAACCCATAACCACTACCTCTCCTGTGAGGTGTATCCAACCATCTGTCACCTCTGACCATGTCATCCATGTCCAACATGTGCCCTAATCACGCCCTGCTAACATATGCCCCATTATCCCTTTCCTTTTGTCCATAACTAATCTGTGGACGTCCTTGTCTCTACAAATCTTAGAAACTTTGAAGGATGATTGCATTGACCTCAACTTGTTTTTCTTGAGCTCTGGAAAGCCTTTCCTGTGACTAAATTATCCTGTCATTTTCTGCCTTGCAAATTATGATTTATGCCTTCAGAATTCTCAAGGTATCTGCTATGTCTAGATAATATTGTTCTCCTTGCTACTCAACTGATATATAAGGAGAGTCACATGAATTGAAGTCCACCATTTTTCTCATCATCTATGATATTCTTCTTCATGCAAATGTACCACGTCAGATAACTAAATATAAACATAATCAAACATACCTTAGTGAAGTCCAGGGGAGGCTATATCGTGTGCACAAATCAATCTAGATTAACACAATATGCATGTATACATATATAATAACACCAACATATCAACCTATCCACACCATCTCAATCATTAGGCATGATTCCACAAACTATAACACCGACTATATACATGGCAACTATAGCCACGAAAAAACATGCATATGACTAACATGCATGCATAACAATCACATCCCACCCATCCAATCCATGTTTCTGAACCTAGAAGCTCTGATATAAATCTGTAACATGCCCCACCCCACATTTACTCACTTTTAAGAGCCCTACAGGTAAATGTGAAGTGGAGTGCTTCTATGACATGATCCTACCTCCAAGTTCTAGTTATGGAAGTGGGGTAAACAAACTGACCTTACTGACAACTCTCAGAGACCATAGACCACTCAGAAGGAAAAACCACCCTAGGTGGTCAATCCCTGAGTTGGACACCATTTTCACTAACCTAACACCCCAACTGCATGCATAACAAGGGGAGAGTGCGGTTATTGGCCTTCAACCGCATGCATAGGCCTACTTACATGTGATTACGGCCTAAACTCTTCAATTCTGAGCATGCAGTTCCAGGATCTGTGCCACCTTTTCAGACCAACTTCAATACCACTGCCCATAATTTCCTGTAACTTTCCAAAATCTTAATTTACAGTACGATAAAGCTAAACATTCAAACTTGCAATGAGTACTTGACCTAGACTTCCTAGAACACACTAAACATTTCGTCAAACATATGATAAACAACTATAGGTCATGAACATATATCTAAGTATAAATATCTGAACTTCATCTAAAATCACCGAGAAGGTCTAATTCCCTCTCAAGTAGTTGCAACAACAGTAGTTATTCCATGCACTCATCAACCATTCGATAACTTATCAAAGCATAACAAGAGCCATAGCTAAAGTACATCATAGAACCATGATTATAACTAGCATATAACTAGAACATTAACCATGAAAAACAACCATAAAATCAACATAATAACAAGTAAAAGTGCTCACAAATCTTAATAGAAAAATAACTCTTATTAACATATGCAAAAGCCAACCAAGGCACGAAATTCCACATACAACTTGACCATAGATTGAGCTGAACCAAATCTTTCTTTCAGACAATCACCCTGGTGCCATATTCCAAGCATGAATGTCATATCTCATGGGATAAACCAAGACATAAGCAACCAAGGGAATCCATAGGTTAAACCACCTCCACCCTCAAACTACCATGATCTCACCTAAACCAGTCCCGAGATCACAAAACCAAACCAAGCTTGGATGCCTTAGAATTTCGTCACCATACCTTGAGAAGTTTGCCTCTCTCCACCCACCTATCAAGGGATTCCTAGAGAAAACCACCTCCACCCCCAACCCTTGGGAATTTTCCTGAGACCACCTCACCCCATTCCCAAACCTTTCGAAAATCCAAAGCTCAACCAAGAAATGAATCCCATCACACCATGGTTATCCAAGAAATGGAAAGACAAGGCTGAAACCACTGTTACACTAGGGAAAACCCATGTCAATGACAACAAATGAAACAAATAAATCAATGCATGGACCATGCATTCACACCTCGGCTAGGAAATCACACATGCAATCTGTTACCTACAAAATATTCTTGCTGAAGCCGTTGTTCCATCCTCCTCCTTGATTTCCTTTTCTTTCCTTTGCCTTCCTTTCTTGCTTGCTTTCTCCTCTTGGAGCTCTCTTTCTCTTTCTCACTTGCCCCAAGCTAAAACCGACAAAAGCTAAACCAGCAAAAGTTGTGAACTGATTCTCTCATGCCTTTTTATTATTGATGTCTCTTTTTTCTTCATTTTCTTTCTCATTTCCTTAGCATGCAAATATGTGTCTCTTCACCTTCCTTTTCTCCTATTTTACTTTATTTCTCATAAATAAATGCCCATTATTGCATCTTTTCCTTTGCCAATTTCCATAGCCATTAATAAACCAAAAGTGATGCCCACTATAGCGTTTTCCCAACATTCAACCTGGAAAATGTGTCCCATGACCTTGGTCTTATTTTTCCTTTATTAAGCTTTATTACATGAACTTTAACTAGGGGTTGTTACATTAACATATACCAAACCTCGTCAAACTTTCCATAAGCCACGTCAATCGGCTACAGGGAATTTGTCCTTCCATAAACTTGGTTTGTTTTCCATATATGCCCATAAATAAGTGTCTCAGATTAGCCTCATATTCGTCCTCCATTAGTCCTAAAATTCTGCCTCAGACAGTTCAAATTTGACCTCATAAGTGATCCAAATTCTTATGCAAATGAGGAGGATGATTGGCTTTATTTGTAATGGTCAATGGAGTCCCAAGAGGTGCAAATTTTGGGATGAGGTGACATGACTTTATTCTGGCCCGAATTAACAAATTTTAGGATGCAAAATTCATATTATAAAAATTCAAATTTCATTTCTTTGAAAGCTGACTTGAAGGCAATTTAAATTTGCCAATTTTGGAGGGCTAATAAAAATAATGAAGACCCAAGCTACTAAACTCCAACACTTTGTTGAGGATATCCCACTGTCGTGAGACTTAGTTCACACATGTGATCCCTCTCTTGAAGGGCATACTTATGAAGATGGTCATACACTAGTTTTGAACTTGGTTATATAATGGATCCCTCATCTCAAGGAATTGCCATACTCTCTTGTTCTTTTCTTAAATGTGGTTGCTAACTACCTCCATTATTTCACTATTGATTGACTTGTCTATTGAAGTTAGTTACCAGAGAGATTTATTGTACTTGTTTTCCTTGGATATTTTATTGTAACATGTTGGAGGAAATTGTGAATCCCAACAATTCATTGCTAGTTTTAGTAAGAAAGTTATTGAGAGTGTTACTTTATTGTTATTCCTTACATGATTAATGGATCTTGGAAAAAAATAACTTATTTATTGTGAAGGAGATAGGGTTGAAACCTATAGAAGGGTTTATTCTCTTTGTTGTAAGAATAAGGGAAACAACTCCTAAGCTTTGTAATAGAATTGCTTTTATATTTGTCTAAGATTTGTGGAAATGGTGATGTCTCTTTGTTGAAAGCAAGGAAATTATTCTGCGTTATTGGTAGCTCAAATTATTTGTGGATGTGAAAATTGACTTAGAGCTATGGAAGAGCAAGCTTACTATGTCAAAGTGGTTACATGTGATAGATCCTACTCCTTAACTTCTTTGTGTTCTTTTCTTTAAAGAGGAAAACATTATTCTTTAACATTATTAAATTTACTACATTTATAAATAATCTCTAACTTAGGGCCACCTTTTGTATTGTATTAAAAGCAAATATTTCATAGAGCCTTTATTCCTTCAAACTTATAATCCACAGTTGCAAATTAAAGTTATTTTTATCCATGTCATTTGGGTATCTACAACCCCTAATACTTCAACATCTCTTGGACTATTATAATTTGCCAAGTAATTAATTAGAATTCATTGCACTTTACAAGTATAATAAAATCAATAGCAAATTACAATTCATTCATGACAACATGAATATTTCTTTTCTTAAAAGTTACTTACGTAACATATTTAACCTAATAATATATTAATTATTAATATAAAAAACAATAATTGATATAAAAATAAAGTGGATAAATATAATATTGAAATTTAAACTTATAAATATTAATTTTAACATATAATAATATGTAAGTATTAAGAGTAACTCTTCTCCTCAGACGCGTCCATTCATAAACCTAACATTCCATAAACCTAACCTTCCACTACCATTATATATAATAATTGTTGACTTCACGCCGAATACATAATTTAACCATCTATTCATTGTGCTAGACGAAGTGTCAATCACTTTAATCTAATTAAAAAATCTATTTATGTTTTCATTTTGACCCATACCAACCAAAGTTTCAACCGCTTTAATTTCTAACTCTCCATAAATAACCCTACACATAATGAATTTAAAATAAATAAATACCTTTCCTCAATTCCTTCAATCATATCTACCTAAGTAGAAATATGATATTTATAATAACAAAGATTTTCAATAAAATAATATTTATTATAGATAGTTACGTTATAAGTATGGTTTATATCGAAATTAGGTTTGGGTTTGAGGAATTTTGATTTTTAAATAAATGAGTGGACAAGATTTGATTTCAAGAGAATATTTTTTGTCTAATATATGATCCAATAAATAACATGAAAAATATTTAAAAGGTTTTCAGTTTCAAATAAAAAATATCAAAATTAATTTATTTCACCACTTGTTAAATACATTGGAATCAAATAATTTCCTTTGGTTATTTTTAACATCGAGTGATTCAAGCGCTTTGACACCACGTGTTTACATAACACAAAATTATAAAGAAACATAACAATCATGGTAGGGAATCAGATCACAACATATTTAATAGAGAAATAATGATCATGGGAAAGATAGAAGTACTTTGCTACATGAAAGTGGCACATCAAAACATATTTAATAGAGAAATAATGATCACGAGAATGATAGAAGTACTTTGCTACATGAAAGTGGCACATGAATGAATTCCAATGGACAAATTGGTTGCTTTTAAATATATAGTTACACATTTCAAAGTTTCAATTCTAGTTCCACTAGATCACTATCAAGACAAGTTCTAAATCATCAACAATTTTTTTAAATGTTATCTTGACAACTCAGCCATTTATGTATGTTGGTTGCAAGAGACATAATTGCTCTGGCTTAACCACATAGATTCTTCAACAACTTTGGCCTTACTCTCATCCTCCTATAGTGTAATTGTAGCCAACACATGCATTTTAGATAAGGGAATTAGGATTGTAGGAAGTGATGCAAAAATGTCCGTAGCTCGTTTGAGTGTGGAATTGGATCATCTCTTTGCTTATTCTATTTTCTTACCCTTAGCATGTGCAAGTTGGGTTATAGGGATTATGGCTGCTAACGTTCTCGCAAACAATGATGTTGGAGACTTTCTCATTCTGGAGGCCACAAATCGAATAAATGGGTGGCTAATGAAGCAGGAATTCACTGACAGTACAGAGGAGGGTGGTGGAGGATGGATAACAAGGGTCAGGGGAAACATGATGAAGCCCATTTGGGAACATGCCATCAAGCACAATCTTCACACCTCCTATTCTGATTATAGCAACATTTCATCCAACATTTATGACAACGAGTATTAAACCAAACACAAGGCCAGTGTTGTACTGATTTCATTTCTGTTGTCTGTGTCATTTGCAATGGCATTAGAACATAGATAGTCTTATATATAAATATGTTGTGTATCCGATGTATCTGAAAGAGGTGTTAGAGTGCTTGCATCCGTTGTTGATGCTTCATATGATTTAGAAGTAGACTTTGCTAATCATGCTCTAGCCAATGAAGTTGCTTCATCCATGGTCGACATGACGATAGAGGCTAATTTTGTTTTCTTATAGCATGAAATTAAATCTCGGATTTTGTAAGGATTCAAATTATAAAGCCTGATTTTAGGAATTAATGTATTGTTCGATCAAGTCGCAATGCTCTGATTCAATTTTTGTTCTTGATACTAATAAGCCTTCCTTCAATGCCGTTGGAATTGGCGATAGACTTAAAATATTATATTTTTCACCTAAATCTGGTAAAGCAATCTCAAGAAAGAACTTGATTTTTTGTTGTTTAAAGTGTAATTTTGAATGCATAAATGGATTCAACACCCGGAAAAACCCATGAGCACTAGAATTCTACGGAATAAACAACTTGAACTTGCAGATTACAAATACCTCAGAATTGACTTCAACAAAAACTAAGCTAGGATAGTTGTAGAAAGAAAAGATCTTTGGGGGGTTGGAAAACATTTTATGCTTTTCAAAATAGGTGTAGAGAGGCAGAGTTATGGGACTGGAAAACCACTCAAACTCTTTTTGGGCTTCTAGTGATTTTGATGATTCTCTATGGTTGTGAACTATGGACCAACAATACACTTGACATGTAGTGGAAACAAATTGAAAAAATTCAAAAGCATTTGATTACAAAAATATTCAAGATTAAAAGTGAAGTTCTTTATGCTATATTGTTAAGTGAAACAGGGGTTGCTCCTATTGAAGCAATTGATATGGTGCGAGTCATAAGGTATTTTAAAAAAAACAAAAAAAACAAATGGAAGATGGTAGATGGCCTAAGGTTGTCTTTAATGACATATTGTGAAGATGGTAGATGGCCTAAGGTTGTCTTTAATGACATATTGTGCAACAGAAAAAAGACTTGTATGCAACAAAATAACAAATGGTTTAGTAAATGGGGTGTTTGCTTGAACACGTGTCCCATAAACAACAAAGAGATAAAAGCTTTCGTTATGGATAAGTTCCACAAGCGTACTTGGGATAAGGAGCTAGAAAGAAAGAAAAAGTACTATATTGAGGTGTTTAATCCCACTCATAGTCATCAAACAAAAGCATACATAGAGGCCAATATCTCCTCGAGAGCCAAAATTCTTATTACTCAGTTAAGGACTAATTCTCATCAACTCTGTTGTGAAATAGGGTGTTGGAAAAGGCCAAAAGAAGTGTGGGAAGAAAGAGTATGCATTTTTTGTTCTTCCATAAAAGTGGAAACATAAAAGCATTTCATTTTAGATTGTGAGGCCTTCAAAGACAACAGGGAAAGTTATGCAAATATGTTGGCATCTAGCTTTTGGGATAATCTATTTAGCGAGGTGTTTGTCGAGAAGTTGAGAGCATTTATTGTGAGGCTTCACATAAAAAGGGTCGAATACACCAAGTAGATGAAGAAGCAATATGTCCCATAGGCTATCTTTATCCTCATGGACGTTAAATAATTTTCTTTTCTTTCTTTCTTTCTTTAAAATTAATGAGAAAAAATGTCATGAAAAAGGTCATTTTGTCTCTAAGTTAGACTATGTCTATTAGTCTAACTTATAATCAAAATGACCTTTTTTCATGACATCTTTTCTAGTTAATTTTAATCAAATTCTGAATGAGATTTTTAAAAACTTGAGTTTAAATTGTTTAATCTACATATTCGAGTGTCCCAGGGATTTTCAGTGTGTTGAACCTATTTATACATTCAAAAATGTATTTTAAACAACAAAAAATCACATTATTGTTTGAAATTGTATTGCCGAATTTTGGTGAATTCCGGTGAAAAAGGCTATTTCGTTTATAAGTTAGACTACGCCTATATAAAAACTAGATTAAATATCCAATTTTATTAAAAATAAAAATATTATTTTATATATTTTATTTAAATGTATTTTAAATAATAATAAAAAAATATTCCCCGAAGGGGGTGTTGAACGATGTGATCGCAAGCACCGAAGGGCCACGTGGGGATTGATGATGGGCACATGGATGCAAGTATGAAGGCCTGCCCCAAGGCCTTCTCCAAGTACCTTGAGATTGGGGGCACTGAACCTTGAGTGTGTGAAACATTCACTCGAAGGGTATGTTGCAGGTGGTGGCGTCAGGGGAGCGTTCATGGTCGGGGAGGAGGCCTGTTATAACCCAGACAAGGCTTTGCTTAATTTTGAAATCCTGCATGATGAATGGTGTTACTGCGGCTCCTAGTGTGTGAAGTTGGAGAGGGCAATTGCTAAGTCATGAGCGTGACTGGTGTGGGAAAAGTGGTGGATTTACCGTCAACAGTCCTTCCGGCTCCCACGATGGTATATCCTGATGAAGTATTGGTTAAGCCTGTGCATACATTTAGTGGCTTGGAGTAGTTGATGGGATAATTAATTTATCCTGGAGCAAGTGTGGTTTAGCAGACGTTGGGGAATTCTTCTGCTGAGCAATTAGGGTAGGGAGGTGCGAGTTTGGGGGTGGAGAGACTTTGTTCTTGGTGCTCTCACAGGTTCTTCAACTAGGGTAACTTCGTCCCGGTGGCATAGTGCACCATGGGTGGAAGACTGGGTGGTAGGCAACATTTTCCCCTCATGCATCAGTGGTTCTGTGTTGCTGGTGGTGAGAAGGAGAGCTTCCCCGGTGGTGGAAGGAGGGAAGCCCTCCATTGCTCTTTAGTTAGTGTTTTCTTATGGATTGGAATGAGGCTGAAACCTCACATTTCACGCAGGTTGTCCCGTCCGAAGCCTAATTCTGTAGACCCTATGGGTGGTGGGAGCCTATCCATGATGGCATCGACATCCAGTGGAAAACATATAGGACGCGGTGGTTCTAGGGATGGCTGTCTTTGCTCATCAGCTTTAGTAGGCCATGGGGGAGGAAGCTCTGGTGGAAATTGCAAGGATGGTTTAGAGGTTTGCGGAGGTAGAGGCCTGGGAGGTTCAATTGGTGGCCGAGGTGGCCACACCATGAGAGGTTGGCACTGAGGAGGGTTTGCTCTTAGCAAAAGAGGACGGAGTCAAGGGGTGGTGCGTCATGGAGGAAGGGGGCAACAACAGACATACTGCATGGATCATTGTCGGGACCTCATCCAGATAATTATGGATAGATTGGCTACTGCAGAACGTGTGAGGCCGGAGGAACATGTAGAGCTTATCACAATTGTGAACAACATGCACTATTTTTAGTGCCATACACGGGAACGTGTGATGGTGGTCTGGCATAGGCAGAATCTACTCTCCGAGAAAGTTGAAAGATGGAGGTCTGGATGGCCCATTTCAAAGAGCATGTGTAATGTGCCTTCTGCCCTCCTCCGCCTCATAGAACAACCCCGGACAACCCAGCCTGCATCACTTCTGATGATTGATATGATATCAAGTGTTTTATGTATCTTGATTGTCTTCTGGTGCTTCTGGCCCTTTCAGCTGTGGTCTTTGTTACTTTCTGTTATTTTGTTTTACTGTCACTTACTACTAGCAATACTCATCTAACCTGGTCGGGTTGAGACTAACTACGTTTTTGTCAATGATGTACATTTTTGTGAAGAATGAATAGAAGACCGATTTACAAAAAAAATAAAAAAAAATAAAAAGTATATTAAAATTTATTTTCCTTTATATTTAAAAAGCATTTTTTTTTCACTATATTCAATTTGAGTAATTAATATTATTTCACCAATTTAATTTGAATCATTAAATCCTAATATTTAATTAATGATCTCAACATTTTCTCCTAATCATTCCTTCCACATAATGTCTATATTCTAGCTCCATTTTCTATTTAATTGGTCTAACACTCTTCACATCATCTAAAAAGCTTAATGTTCCTAAAAATGGGTGAAATGTTCACTGAAAACATCAAGCAGATAAATAACAACACAGAGTTCACCAAAAATTTTGATCTACAAAACAATTTTAATTAGAACATACATTTTAATTTTAAAATAACTAATAACAAATAATTTAAGTGTGGAGACTTCCACAGTGATTCATATTGTTGTTGGAGGTTTTCGGAGTAGAACTGTGTAATCTTTGAGATTCATCCAATGTTTTAGATGGTAAATCCATCTATCATTAGGGACCAAAGAGCCTTGTGAGTAAACGAGTGCTAAAGGGCCTATTTATAGGAGAAAAGTAACTAAGTATTTGAATGGTTAAAAAATATAACAAATAAGTTAAAATAGAAATAATAATTAGAAATTATTTGTCGAAATTCACTTTTTGACATTTCTTTTTTGTAGGTTTTGTAGGATTTTGATTTTCGAGTTTATATGTCCATTATTCACTCCACTACGGGGGGAGGGTAGCACAAGATTCAAACCCAAGATCTCTAGTTTGGTGAGACTTCATTCCACGACCATCGCCACTTGAGCTATCCTAAATAGACTTTTCTTGACAATTAAATAAAAAAAAATTTAGTATCTATATATATATATAAAGGATTAAAAAAATTAAGAATTAAATTATAAATTAATTAAAATAAAATTCAGAAAATTTGAAAATAAAATAAAAATAAAAATTAATTAATAAAAAATAGCTAAAAATTAAATTAATAATAAATAAAACAATTAAGAATTAGTTAAAATTGACCCTTTTTTAAATGAAATTACGAAAAATTTGAAAATAAAAATACAAATAAAAATTATTTAATAAAAAATAGCTGAAAATTAAAAATTAATAATTAAATAAAAACAATAAGAATCCATTAAAATTGAACAGTTTTTAAAATGGAATAAAAGATTTTAAAATGAATTGAAATATATATAGAGAAAATATAAAGATTAATAATGGAGTAATGAGGCTTAAGAATTAAAAAAGATTTAATTAAAATAAGAATAATAGTGTTAATTGAAAATAATTTTTTTAAAAGAATTAAAGAGAATGATAATTAATTAAATAATAAGATTAGGATTTGTTAATAATAAAGTTAGAGTTTATATATATATATGGTTGAGATGAACAAAATTTTAATTAAAGAATAATTGATTTAACATAAATTAAAAATAGAACATTTATAATTAAAAGAAAATGAAGGCTTAAAGGGGAAGAGGGTAATTAAAGTTGAGAATGTAACCAAGAGAGGGTTAGGAATCAATATGTGAGATGGTAGATTACAGGTTTCCAAGATTGGCTAAGCATGTAACCATCTTCCCTATTAAAGTTATTAGGGTTCTTCTCGATTTTGAGAGCTTCTCGAATAATACGAGAGTCGTAGAATGGTATAGAGGCTAGGATTTTTGATTGGATTTTTGATTGATAGAAACAAATTAAGTGCTTGGACTTAAATTAGTGTTCAATGATAACAGACTTTGAAAGACGGTTATGGTTGGTCTCAACTATGTGTTCCTTGAGACTGGCTTTGAAATGACGACTAATTTGATCATTGTAAGATTTTCTTCAAGAACAAGGGATATGGTAAACCCCTAATCCTTGCATGGGATCTGATATGTCTTTAGCTGATCAGAGCAATTGCTTGAGGGTTTTATGGGGTTTAAATTCAGTTTTTATGTTTTTCTTGGCCAAAATCTTTGTAACAAGATCAATGGTTCCTTTAATGTATGGGAGGGTGACGTGACGATAAGAGGGAGAGGGATCCAAATTGGAGCATCTAGGGTGAGCAACAAAGTGGAAGGCTTTAAAGATCTGAGCAAAGGAATAGCCATTGGATTTGAAAGCCTTGACTACATGGGATTTTTTTGCTGAAAGAAATTGGGGAGAAAAGATTTTTAAAGCTTTGGAGATGAGGTTTTTGAGAACACATGACTTTTGGGTTGGGTGGTGATGAGAAAGGGCATGCAAATAACGATCAACGTGAGTATTTTTTCTATATAATTGATGGGAGAGGGAGCCATTGGGGAGGTGGGTAATGAGGAAATCTAAGAATGGAAGGGATTTATTAGATTCAATTTCCATAGTGAACTAGATATAAGGGGAAATGTTATTAAGATGGGAATAAAGACGTCAAGTGTAGGTCAACCGTGTTGCCAAATGACAAAGGTGTTGTCAACAAACTAGAACCAACATTTGGGTTTGAGATGCCAAGAATTAAGAACTTTGGTTTCAAAGTGTTCTATAAAGATGTTAGCAACTACCAAAGAAAGAGGAGAGCCCATAGCTATACCTTACCTTCTATATGCTCATAGATTTTCCTAAAAATTATAAATATGAATGAATTATAAAGCATTTCCTATACTTTGGACGCATAGAGAAGGATTTCCATAACCATGGATACATTAAAAGTTTTGGTAAGTCCTCGCGGCTGAACTTTTATTCACTTCTTGGTTCTTATGCGAAGTTGTGCAACGTACTGTTTTTTTCCTTTTTGTCTCTTTGAAAAGTTGTATGTTATCACATTTTGAATTTTCTTTTGTATATTTTTTGGGTTAATTTTGTCTGAAAAAAATAATTTTAGATTGTTAATTTTTTACAATTCAAATGAATTTTTAAAATAGTGTTGAATTTATATAGCAAAAAATGTATTTAAAAAAATTCAACCAAATTTTATTTTTCCAAATTCAAACCAAAACAAAATATAATATGCAACTTTGCTGCTTAGTACCCACATTTTATGCAAGAAGTAATCGATAACTATTATTGAATGCTTGGACAAGTTCTTAAGTCTAATAATGAAACACAATTGAATATGATGAAGAGAAGTAACAAAATAATTAATGGACGGGATAACCTTGGAGCAAAATAGAGATAGGGGAATAGATAATTTTGGATAAAACATTAGCCCCAACATTATTGTTTGTTACAAAAGTTAAGAGTTTATTGAAATGTGTTTGTGTACATTTTATTCCATCTTTAGCTTATTAGACCATATAAGGAGGAGAAATTACAACGTCTGAATATATATATTATATTATTATATATATATATATATATATATATTATAAGAGGCTAATTTAATTGTAACAAATTATTTAATTTAATTTAAATTTATTCAGTCATCCTTAAATTCAACATCAAATAAAATAATCTATGGTAGCTAGAATTTTTAGTCGAAAAAAATAAATTGATAGGAAGTTATCTTCTGTTTCATCTTAATTGCATGACAAATAATTTATATGTAATAAAATATCTAAATATAAAAAATAACAATGTCTAGATATTACAATAAAATTTAAGTCACAGAGGCTTAAGTGTGAGTGTAAAAGATTTCATTAAAAACATATATATTTTTATTTTTATTTTATCTTTTTAAGTTATGATTAAAATTGTGAAAACAAAAGAGAAAATCTTGTTTATTGTAGTGTTGACGTAATTTTTTATTTTTATTTTTTATATTGCATCATGATTTAAAATTAATTATGAAAATATATAATATAGGTAAGTTTTATTGAGGGAAATGATTGAAACAATTCCATTTAATAATGAACAATCGGAGGCAGGAGGAGCAGGAGGGGTGATTTTTAACCTCGAAGAAAAATATGAAACAAAGTTCGCATGGGGACTTGGGAAAGCTTGACAAGACTTGGTGATAAGCATCTCCAAAGGTATAAAAAAAAATATGAAACAAAGTTCGCATGGGGACTTGGGAAAGCTTGACAAGACTTGGTGATAAGCATCTCCAAAGGTATAAAAAAATTGATTATTACAGGCGACTCAATGGTGGTGACCCAAAAATGTATATATCTCCTCATAAATGAATAACTAATTGAGTCTGAAACCTCCTCATTGTTAATTAGGATTGTGATATTGCTTAAAAAGTTCAACGAAGTTAAATTTTTCCAAGTTAAAAGGATAATAATCAAAAGGCCGATCGCCAAGCTAATGTCGGAGCGACATTAGTGCAATGAGTATTATATATTGATGGGAATATTAATGAATGCCATATACCATAATGAATGACATATATTCACACTTATTGGAGTACAAAAGGGTCATTGGGATAATTGCCGTACTGAGTGTATTAATTAAAATCTCGGGGATGGCGAAGGGACTGTCGGAAGGTGGTGAAGGTAGCTAGGCATTAAAACAGATGGTTGTGGCTGGGAAACAAGGTCATGTTGCAAGACAGGTGGATATCTCCTAGTTGGTTATTAATGGGGGAAGCGGGTGAGATCTTGTCTAGTACATTAGAGTATCACTTTGAATATATTTCAACAGTGTTGCGGATGGAGGAGCGTGCCTTGAAGAAGTTGCAGGTAGGGAATACAATTAATATTGATAAGATGGGAGTCTCTTTTCATATTGACCATGCGGTTATATATAGAAGATGGGTCATGCAGTTGAGGAACTTAATTGTTCTCGTGCAGAAAAGGATAGCGAGGAAGATGGCAACAACGAATTCTGGCAGGGTGAATGGTGCTGAGGATATAGGGAGGAATGGAAATGTAGGGGAGATGATTGACAAATCATCCAAGCAAGTTGTGAAAGAGATCCAAAGCAAGATGACTATTGTGCTGACTCATTTAGTAGTGTTAGGGAAGGATATGGCACTGTTGCAGAAGTCTATGGAAAATCTGAACATCGGGATGATAAACTTGAAGTTTAAAGTTGATAATATTGAGGTAAAGGTTGAAACGACTACTGTAAGTGTGTTAAAGGAAGTGTTCGGTTTGCGTGATGTTCTCGTGCCAATGGCAGAGGTTGCTGAAGGTGTTGCGAACATCGCCCTGGTGCCGTTTGCTGAGAACAATTTGAACCTCAGCTAGCCTTTTGATGCTGCAAAACAAGATGGTTGTGGGTAGCCTGTCTTTCTTTATATGTTATGCCGAATTGTAAAGCTTTGTGGGGTGTTTTGGGAAGTTTTTAGTATAAACAATGTAATGGTAAGATATAGAAATAAATATAGTAGCATTAAGGTCTCAATAGAAAAAACTCTATATGTTTTTTACACTGAATTTCTTATGTCTATAAAAGCCCTGAATTCTAGAATTTGATATAAAATATTCTATCCGTCTCTTTAACAAAAAAAGATAATGAAAATCAACCAGGGGAAAATTAGTGTATATATAGGGCTGTTGCTTTTGTTTTTTAAATTGGTCAATTTTTATGGTTAGTAAAAACCCTAAATGTAATAAATCCATAAATTTGGATATACTTGGTGATTAGAGATTTTTTTTTTTGTTAATTTGAAAATTTGATTTCAACCACATAAAATTAGTTATTCACACTAAAAAATTCAAATTCAAAAATTAAAAAAAATAATTTCTTAAAAAAAAATTTAATATTTAATTTTATTAAAGTTTAATAAATTTTGGAAATAATTTTAAAAAAATTGCAAATTAATTAAGATTCAAACCATTTTAACATTATGCCTTATTTTAACCTAATACAATTTTGTGAAAAAAACAATGAAATTCAGAAGATTTTTTTTAAAGAAAACAATAAATTTTTTCATAAGATTTGGAAAAACACTCAAAAACGGATAGAAATTTAGAGAGTGTTGTGAACCAATTCAACAAATATTTTTGACAATCCTTGTTAAAGCTGTCCAACTTCATAATTTTGAAAGTGTTTTTTTACCAGAATCCTGGCCAAATTCTGATCTCGGTAAGCAACGCTTAATGATTAACAGTGCCGTTTCATAAAGTTTGTGACGTCTTCCTCCTTCCATGCATGTGCGAAGTCTTTGTCTTCTTCCTGCCGACTCCGTGTCATGTGTGTAGTAAGTCATTCCGTCTCTTTCGTTTTTCTTTCCTCTTTCGCTTGCGCTTTTGAAAATTTGTAATCATGAACGCGAGAACATGAATTTTCTCGTCCCTATACGACTGACTACTTCTTTCTTCTTTCAGCCATGGAAAAACTGGGACCATAAATGAGATAGGAAGCAATTTCTCGAGATATGAAGTCGTCTTCTTCTCCTGTAAAGCTCCGGGTCTGAACCATGAATGGAATAGGAAGAAATTTCTCGTGATATTTTAACTTTTTCGAGTTCAGACGGTCAAGTTCTATTTTCAGACGTGCATGTTTGAAATCTTCGGGTTGATTTTCTCTACTGCCGAGGGCTCGGCTGTGCTTAGCAGGCCACTGTAGATGTAGCTTTATAATACATACACGCTATATATACTTGCATTCACAGTACTTGCGTATTAGTATTGATCAGCAGCAGAGGAAACTAACTATGGCATTAGATAGTACAAGTGTTCTGCTCCCTTCAAATTCTCCCAGCATTAGGGAAGCCATTCGAGTACTTCTGAAGGAATTCGATGCAGAGCTTAGTACAATTCTGGACCCAATTGCAGAAAATGAAGGATCATGCCGTTCTACGATAACCCCTTTTACTGAGGCCGAATGGCTGGCCCATTTAGAGCTCAAATTTGTATTGCGTATTCATTATAGTAATTTGCTGCGTGCTATCGGACGCTGTGTCGGTGTAGGGACTCGAGAAGAAGCTGCTCCGCGAATTTCTGCAACTGAACTGTAATTTTACATCCCGAACTTTTAAATTATACACATCCCGAGCTTCATATTCAGACGCACAGCTATTCGTGTTTTACAATTATTTTTCGCAAAATAATTTGCACTGTTCTGTATTTTAATTTCAATTGAAGTTATATCGAAAGTTCTCACAATCCCCGTTTTTAAGCACAAAATAAGATGTGAATAAATACGATTCGAGTTGTTGAAAGCCCATGTGGATTACGCCATTTTTAGGGTTCTGTTGTTTTTCTAGTTGGAAGCTGTTTTGAGAAACATGCATACGCTATATAACATGGACTTCCTTTGGTTAAGGTGCCCAGTCTGTGGTATATATCCAAGGCTTTGCTCTTGACGTCATTCCTTATTGACATGCCATTCGGGGGTGGTAGACCAGAGCAAGAACGAAACCTTGACAGAGAGAGCTTAATGCTCCGTCAATCAGAAACAAACGAACTAAGGCGCTGTGGGATTTTGATTCTATCTATTCCCTTGGTACTGAATTCTCGAGCAATGCTGGCGTTGAATGCAACAAACTTGTAGAATATAAGTCTAAATGGATTTCTTTGGTTCAAATTCTCAGTGTCAAAAGGTCTGGATCTAATCGTACCATAGTCCAAAAGTATGTGTCCTGGCCCCTGGGTTTTGGACCTGATACAGGAGCTTTGGCAAACTCGCTCATTCTTTCCGGTAGAGGCTCCTGGGTTCCTATCATGACATTACAAAACATGCAGATCAATGGCCAAACTTTACAATCTGTGATGTAAACACTTCGTAGACGACGAAGAAGCATGAAATCTGCAGTGTACTGCGCAAAACTGCAACGTTGACCCTTATAAAAGCAAATATATTACAAAACAATGACAATTTTAGTCCTTTCAGTTGATTTTTTCATTGGTTCTTCGTCCCATGGGCATGGAGAATGAAAAGAGAGAGAATACCAACAAGGCAAGAAAATCTTGCTGATAAAGAAGTCTCAGGTCTGAATCTATGACCTATTTAGAGCAATCGTAAAAGGAATTCTCGCACAATCAAGATGACCAGTTGGCTGTCTAAAGAGGGTATTCTTCTTTGTTAATTGAAGTTATAGCAAATTTACGAGTCTGAAAATATCAGAATCAGGGCAAAGAACCTAATGGGATTTGTTACCACCTAGCACTTTAGTGGAAAGTTGAATCACAGGTGCTACCTTGGGGCAACAGGATGGGAATTGTGTCATTGTCATCTCAGTACAATATCCCTCTCACTTTAGGCTAGCTCCAAAGACTGCGGGGGCTATCCCTATGTACTAATGATAGATGATTAAGAAAATCGCATTAAGTGAATTAATCTCATTCAAGCTTATGATTTTCTTCAATGAACCACAATATGTATAACAATGTAAAGTTCAAGGATTCCAAGAAGTGATTAAACACCTTAATATTGCTTTCCAAGATCAATAGCATAAATCACAAAATATCCACTCAAGAGACATGGTTAGGAACTAGTGGATGTGTGTTCAAAATCTGATTTAAAGATAAACAATAAATATAACTTCAAATTTGCATTTATATGATTATCACTCCAACAAATGAAACTTGAGAGAGGTAACTTGAACTTAAACCATTTTAAGCTACTTTAGAGAACTTAGGAATGAAATCGGCTAGTATAAATTGATGGTGAAATGTATGTTTTGAGTGTGAATCGATCATATAGTGAAATAAGGATGAGCTTAGGGCTGTCCCACACTTCTAAATCTGTTTTAGCAATGAATAAATTCAGATTTTGAGATTTTGAGTGAAGAAAGAAGCATCAAAGAAAGAGATATTCTTCTTATATGCAAGACGTCTTTGATGATTTAGCTAGGGCTTCGGATATGCAACAAGTAAGTGTTGAAAATAGTAGTGAAAAAGGTCCTTATTTGACTTGTGCCTCAGTCAAAGAGACCAATAAGCAGTTTTTCCTTAGCATGCACGAGTTCTTAAAAGGTAGGATGAGTTCCTAAAATTTAGGACAAATTCCTAAATTAGGGAAAATTCCTATAAGTTAGGATAGTTCATGAAGTAGTTTGACTGATAAGTAGAAGTGGAAGGTTCAATTTGTTGTCTTCTAGTGCGAGTTATCTTTTGAAAAATACAAGTGAGTGAGTCTCAAGTTCTAAAGTGAGGATGGATGAGTTGCATGAGTCAGTTAGACTCATTTAACTCATCAATCACTAGTTTGAGCTCCAAAAATATAACTTGCCAGATTTATCCTATTTAAAAAGCTTATAAGGAGGACCAAGGCACAAAATTATTCAATTGTTTTGTGAGCACGAGTTGGTGAGACAAGAAAATAGAGAGCACGAGTTTGTGTGTGTGGGAAGGGTGTACTGAGCAGAAGCTTGTCCACAGATTGATAGAATAGAATTCCTTGGGATTTAGGAAGTAGATCAGGGTTCTTGCAAGGTGTTTCAAGCTTAGGACAAGTAGAGGGAGAACAAGATTGTGTTCTGATTGAAACATTTGTATTGTGAGATCTATTGCTCAAATTTCTATCAATAAATTCTCAAACAAGCAAAGGGTTTTCCTAGTTGGGTTCCCTAGAAATTTCTGTGTTATTGTATTGTATGAATGTGTTTTTAATTCAGTTCTATTCCGTTGCAAAAGAGTAGAGAAATTATGTGTTTTGGTGGTACAATTTAGTTTCAGATTTGTTCATTCAAGCAGATCAAAATTTTTGTGGATTTTCTACATGGTATCAGAGCGTGGATCAGAATAAGGACCAACGCATCACAAGTGCAACAATTCCAAGGAGAAGGAGATCTGATCAACTGTAACCTCAAGGAGTCCAGCGGAAGTTGAGGAGTCTGTTTTGGTGTCTCTCTTGTGACTGGACTAGGTTGAGTTGAGGAAGAGGGTTGGAGGACGAGTTTTGGACAATTTTGTGCATAGGGTTCTGTGCAGGAGGTTGACTCCTATAGCTCTGTTTTGGGAGGGACGCAGGGGTAAAAGGGAACTGGAACAGGGGCCGAGAGAGATCAAAGGGTAGCGTAGGAACAAAGGTCTGTTAGGAGAGAAGGAGCGAAGTTTTTTTTGGGCAGTTCAAGTCCGAGTTACCGCTGTTCTGTAGTGCTACAGTCAACCCTAACCAAACGGCAAAAAATTGTAATCTTGAGTGCATGTACAAGGCCAGAGATTTGGGACATAAGTTAACTTCTTAGGTATGGTAAATCTTCTTCTAAGCTGGTGTTGTTTGCTAGGTTGATTGTCCAGGTTTGGGACAGTTTTGTGGGCAGCTTATTTACAAGTTGGATGGTTATTAGTAGTTGCCCTATTCAGCCCTAAGTTCAGTCCTTGTGAAGGACTACAAGACTGATAAGAGAGCCATAAGTACAACTTCTTGTGAAGGATTACAAGGCTGTTAGTGGGAAAGTGTGGAGAGCTCTCTAAGTAGGCAGAATGGCGTGTCAAGGATTGAGAGTCAATCATTGCTTAGAGGGAGCATCAAACTTCATCTCTTGGAAAAGGAGGATCACAATAGTGCTGGAAGATAATGGGGTGGGAGAGTTCATCAAGTAGGTGATAGTGCCACCTTAAGGTCCCCGACAATTGGCCCATAATAATAAGAATGATATTAAGGCAAGGAGGATTATTCTAGAAGGGGTCAGAGATCATATAGTTCCTCATGTCCATGAGAATAAGACAACTTATGTGATGTTCAAAACTATTTTAAAACTATATCAGAGTAGCGGTGATACCAGGAAGCTTGTTCTTAAGGAGAAGCTAAGGAGTATCCGGATGAGCAAGGATGAGCCCATCGTCACATATTTGTCAAGGTTCACTGAGGTACAAGATGAATTGGGTGGTGTGGGGGTGGATGTATTTGATCATGACCTTGTGAATTTTGCTTTATTTGGACTTCAGAAGTCTTGGAAAGGGTTCTAGGATGTTGTTAGTGGGAGAGAGAACTTTCCAAATTCTGAAAGGTTTTGGACTGACTGCATACAGGAAGAGATCCGAAGAGGAGCCATAGAAGGGAGATCAGTTATGTCAGTGGACGAGGAGAACCTTGCCTTGGCAGGTAAGGCCAAGGGCAAGAAGGGCCAGGGAGAGGCCGAGTCCAATTAGAAGGGCAAGAAGAAGGATCTAAGCAAGATCAAGTGCTTCCACTACCATGAGTTTGGACACTATGCCACTAAGTGTCCTAAGCAGAAGGAGTCCAGTAAGGATCATGTTGCTACATCATCAAAGTAGATGCATTTTTTGCCCAGTTCGAGAAAGATTTATTATTGATTGCTTGTATGGAAAGCTCAATAGATAGCAATATATGTTATATTGATTCAGGATCATCCTTCCACATTAACGGGAACAAGAAGAATTTCAGCCACCTGAAGGAGAAGGATATGTAGTTTCAAATTGAGCTAGGAGATGATGGTCACTATGTAGCTAGATGGGTTGGTACGGTTAGTTTTCAGAGGGAGTCAGGTAATCCTCTTCATCTTAGAGGTGTTCACTATGTTCTAGGATTGAGGCAAAATCTTGTTTCGTTAGCTACCCTTGAGGACAATGGATATGATATCATCTTCAATAGAGTTAAGGTGTATTTGTTGCACTTAGCTTCTGGATGTAAGAAGTAGATAGGTGTGTTGTTTTTTCATGACACTGGAGAATATAGGTTAGGGTCTTAGAATCTCTGACACAACCATCTGAAATGCCACAACAAACTACTTTGCGCAAAGGAATAAATACAACAGTAAATCAACTAGTGCACAAATAAACAAATTTTTACAATTTTTCAACAACCCAACTTTGTTATATTAACAAAATGTAGTATAATTGTTTAGGTCTCTCGTACCAGGGATCATGGCCTTCATACAATCATTGATACAAGAATACAATCTAGGGTTTGGTGTCAACAACTATGACCACAAATCTACCCTGAGCAAGATACAACTGACCTAGTACCTGTTGTAGTGCACTTCATAGGTCCACTTGGTCCACGTATCCTGAACACATTTGTTGGTCCTTCTGCTCCCAATCTGTAGCAACACCAATCTGCCTCTATCAATGAATCCTACTCCTTTAGGTCATTGAACACGACTCACCAACTGTTTTCCCTCTAGCTGATCATTAGTCCATCAATGAGTCAACACATAGGGACTTCTGTGAGTTGTTCACAACTCCTAAGCTACCCAGTTGCTGCTCCTTTGTCCTTCAAGAACACAACACTTTGGGACTTCTTCCCATTATTGACTTCCTGTGCTGCTTTAATGAAGACAAAATTTAGGGTATGGAGGCTGCCCACTATCACTGTCAAAAGTCCTCCAACAGTCAACTTAGTGCCTGTTCGTAAGCCCACTTGGCTGCCCATATTCCTTTAAGAAACAAACCATTAGGCTTCACTTCATTTTCTCTTCTAACGATCCTTAAAGTCCTTCATAAGTGACTGTACTTAACGTTGATTTGGCACTTACTGTCAGCCCTCCAACTGCTCCTTTAAATGCCAAGACAACTAACCAAACTAGGACCTCAACCACCAAGCAAAAACATCATCTTAGGTGAACACTTACCTTTGATTTAAGGACACCTTCCTCTGCTACTGGTCATGGACTTGTGCAGATTCAAACCTGAAGTTTTCGGCTTGGTTAGGGCACTAGACCAACCCTTAACTAAACCTCAAAACTACCAAAAAACTTCGTTGTCCCTCTCTAATAGACTTCCCTTCCTGCGCTGTCACTTAGTCCTCTTTAGGACGCTGATCTAACACCTTCTTGACCACAAACCAACCCAAAGCTAGGGTTCGGTCCCACTTGTAAGCTCACAGAAAGTATTGGCCCTGCTTCTCAAGAATAATCAACCCATAATGAGATCGTCTTTCGGATTAATCACATCATGATTATTTGGTGAACGTTTCGAACCGTCTAATGTGGTTCATCCTCAGGGCAAAGGTGAAAAAATCAATCTTTCCAAATGATTAAATAACAGAGATGCATCTGGGTCTAGAGTTAGCCATTAGGAATTAGTTTTATTATTTAATTATTTTTATTTTTATTTTATTTAAATATTAAAATAATGTCAAGCCAAAACTAGAATAATTTAATATTAATAAAGGGAGGGGAATTGTTAGTTAGGAAATAACCGTTAGTAATCATTTTAGTAGAAGAATAATAATTAAAATAATAATTTATTTTATTTTTATTTTTATGTTTGATAACAATTTTCATTATTTTTAGTTAACTTAGCATGAAGTTAATAGAAAATACTCGAAAGATTTTTAAAAATTAACTATAATAAAGTTATCAAACTATCAGATAAAAAATAAGAAAGCTAGAAAAAAATCAAAATATAAATAAATTAAGTTAAATTAAATCAAGTTAAATTAAAAAAAGGATGGGAAATCAAGAGGAGAGGGTAGGAATCCAACTCCTACCTAATTTCCAACCATCTTCCCTATTGAGATTGATTGCATGCTTCTCGATCTCAATAGCCTCTCTTAGCTTCCTATGATAGAAGTGATCAACCTTAGTGATGACACGGGAATCCTTATTGCAAACATGGCGTTTGGATTTCATCGCATGCTCGACTAAAGTAGAGGAACGAGAATGACTGTGCCTAATGTTTGCTGCATGTTCATGGATTTTTTGGTTGATGGAACAACCTATTTCACCAGTGTAAGGAATCCCACACGAACAAGGAATAGAGTAGACCCCTTTCATGTCTTTAGGGTTGATCGGGTCTTTAATAGATCTAAGAGAGTTTCTAATGGTATTAAGGGGCTTGAAAACAACAGAAACTCTATTCTTCTTAAGAATATGAGCAATCTTATCAGTGGTCCCTTGGATAAAGGGAAGCTGCACATTGGGAATCTAATCATCACGAGTAGGTTTAACTTTGGATTATGTATTGGCTCTTTGAAACGCTTTGAGGCCTTGTTGCCTACTATAGCCATTATTTTAAAAAACCTTCAAAATATGAGATTTTTCCTCTTCTAAGTGATTCTCATCAAAAATCCCGAGAGCATGGGTAGCCAGAGTGTTAAGAACTCATAATTTTTGTGCCGAAAAAGGATGAGAATTGGCATGAAGATATTGTTTCGCGTGAGTTTTTTTTGCGAAAAACTTGGTGAGAAACGAAATCATCATCCATCCTAGAGAGGAGAATATCAAGGAAAGGAAGGCACCCGTTAACTTCGACTTCCATCGTGAATTTGATGGACTCAGATTGGGAATTAAGGTGGTTGAGAAACATATCTAATTTCTCACGACCATGGGGCCAAATGACACATGTATCATCAACAAACCTTTTCTATTGCTTTGGGCTATTTCCTAACTAACAATTCCCCTCCCTTTATTAAATATTAAATTAATCTAGTTTTGGCTTGACATTATTTTAATATTTATAATTAAAAAAAAAATAAATAACAAAATTAATTCCTGATCTGAGTCAAGAATAGGGGCACGATTTTGGTGGTTCAGTCGACGCTCCTGCAACTAAAACCCTAGACGCAACGTTCCATGAACACCCTCAGGGAGGGATTGACCCCCCCAGCCTTCGGCCCCTTCGTATTCAGCAGCCTCCCCCCTGCGCCTGCCGTTACCTCCTCAGGCACCCAATCCAGGGACAAAGGCAAAGCTCCGGCAGCAAACTACACCTCGAAAGCCAACGGATCTTCGACTGAGAGAAGCGTCCCCAGCCAAAACGGGATAACAGGCCCATCCCCCTGCAAACCATTATTGAAGGAGACACCCTCATTAATCATCGAAGACCCCTGGATTGAGGAATACAGAGATCATGTGCAAACATGCCCTAATCTATCGTTTCATGGGAGTGAGACTCAATGAGAAAGCTCTCTGCTGGTGGATAAACCAGAAATGGAAGCCCAAAGGGAACTATGAACTACAGTTTGGAGCAAGGAATTTTTTCACGGTCATCTTCGCCCACAGGGAAGACAGAGATCGTACTTTCGAAGGAGGCCCATACTTCTACAACTCGGCAGGACTCTACATAACATACTGGAAGCCCAACTTTGCTCCAGAGCAGGAAGATTTCAAAAAAGTTCCAGTCTGGCTTAGACTCTACTCCTTGCCGATGGGTAATTGGAATAAGCAGATCTTGGAAGCCATCGGGAACAAGCTGGGCGTCTTCGTCAAAACTTCAGATCTCACATCTCAAGGTAAATACACTGCCTATGCCAGAATCTGTGTTTATATGGATGTCTCAGGACCCCTCCCAGGTCATATTGCTCTGATCCACAAAGGAATTCATTGGAAGCAGTCAATCGACTACGAAAATATCCCTTTCAGATGCAGGAAATGCCGACAGCACGGACATCTTAGTCATGGGTGCCCCCTGAATCAACCCCCACCTCATCCCCAAGCAAACAATGCGGACAACCCGTCCCCAGATTACATCCCTGTTGCCAGGAAAAATAAAAAGCAGAAAGGGAAAAATCCTCTGAAACCCTCCTCCAACCCAACCCCCACCCATCTGAATAGCTTTGAAGTTCTAGGCAACCTTGATCCAATCGAAAACCCTCTAGAATCCCATGCCTCCCCGACTCAAGATCCACCTAGGTAGTCTCAACCATCAATTCAATCATCTCCATTCCAAACCCTGACCAACCCCAAACCGAGACACTGCCTCAAATCTCGCAGCCAAACCCCGGTCACAGAGATACAAGCCACGACCCTCTGCATACCCCTCCCTGCATAGAAACGCTTCCAGATCAGAGGCCCTCAACTGATCCTACCAATCCCCTGGAAGAAATCCTGGGTGACTTGGATCTCCAGGAGGTCAACGAGCAATGGTCCAAACAGGGAGTGAATGCCATTCCCCAGGAACACTTGGAGAAAATCGAAATGGCATACCTGCAGTTAGAATATCTCAACTAGAATGCAGCCAAAAAGCAACGGGGAGACAGCAGCCAAACAAGCATCCAAGCCAACCTAGACCTGGACCAATACAAGCCGAAAGGTCAAGGAAGAAAATGGGGGAGAAAATCGACAAAGCAACAAATACAAGAACTCGGCAGGCGCCTAATCAATGAAGGAAAAATAAGGGCTCTGGTCCTATCCACACTGAATATTTCTCAATGAAGATAACCACATGGAATATCAGAGGGCTGAATGGCACCTCCAAAAGACGGATCCTCAAAAACCGTCTTTTCACGCAATCTCCAGACCTTGTCTTACTACAAGAATCCAAATGCTCATCCAACGGCATAGAGACGATTAAGAAACTCTTTGCAAAAGGCTATCAATGCACAAGCACAGAAGCCATTGGGCAAGCAGGAGGGCTACTAATGTTTTGGAATAAAAACAAGTTTTTTATGCAGAATGCTATATCCACTAAGCATTTGCTATCAGTCATCTTCAACATGCCAGACTCACAACAATCAATCTGTATCATCAATGTGTATGGACCTCAGCGAATTCAGGAGAAGTTCAAGATGCTGGAAGACTTGAACGAAATCAGAGAACACCATGGTGCCAACCACTTGATCCTAGGGGGTGATTTCAACATGATCACCAACCTAACGGAGAAGAAAGGAGGCCTAAGAAGACTGGACAAAGATGCAGAAGCTTTCAGTACCTTCATAGCTTCATCTAAACTCATTGATGTTCCCACAGTCAATGGACTACACACTTGGAACAATAAGCAAGGGGGAAATAGGCAAGTTGCATCAAGGCTTGACAGGTTCCTCATATCGGAATCCATCATACTCCAGAATCTTGATATGGAAGCCACCATTCTGCCCATTGGGGCATCAAATCATTGGCCAGTACAGCTGCACTTTACCAATATAAATAAGCCTCAAAACAAGCCTTTCAGGTTCGAAATCTTTTGGATAGATCACCCAACCTTCATGCAAAATATACAGAGCTGGTGGACCCAAACCTCTGTAAAGAGTGACAACATTATGTACATCTTTCAGCAAAAGCTCAAGATCATCAAGGCCAAGCTCAAATGCTGGAACAAGAACACATTTGGCAACATTTTTCAAGCCAAAAAAGAGCTCGAGGAAAAAATGGCGGACCTCCAACAAACAATGATCAAGGACGGGCCTAACGAGGGCAGGTTAGCTCAGGAATCAAACCTCCAAAAGCAGTGGGAAGATAGGCTACGACAAGAAGAGATGCTATGGAAACAAAAATCAAGGGTGCAGTGGCTAAAGCACAGGGAACGAAACACAAGCTTCTTCCATAAATCAACCATTCAACACAGAGCCAACAACCGTATTCTATCTTTCAAAAAAGATGATGGTGCTAAGGTCTCAACCAGAGAGCAAATAGGATCTGAACTAAACTTATACTTCAGGTCACTGCTCACGGAGCCCGATCAAGATAGAACCCAAGCTATCAACAAAGTCATTAGTGCTATTCCCCCCTTAGTGACGGAGGAGCAAAACTCCCTTCTCTTAAGAGAGTTCACTGAGCAGGAGATTGAAGAAGTCGTCTTCACCATGGCCACTGACAAAGCCCCTGGACCAGACGGCTTTACAATTGAATTCTTCAAAGCTTGCTGGCACGTTATCAAAGCCGACCTTTTCAAGCTGATAAAGAACTTCCACAGAACCAAGCGAGTGCTGCCGGCTATCAATGCTACCTTCCTCACCCTCATCCCCAAATCTGATCATGCGAACTCCCCAGACAAATTCAGACCCATAGCCCTTTGCAACATCATCTATAAAATCCTCTCAAAATTGATGGCCAACAGACTCAAACCTATCCTTCCCTCAATCATTTCTCAAGAGCATTCTGGATATGTTGAAGGAAGACAGATAATTGACAGCATCATTCTCAACCAGGAAGTGCTGCATTCTATCAAAACTCAAAAGATCCCTGGCATGATCATTCAACTTGACCTGTCCAAGGCCTTTGACAAAATCAACTCGACATACATCAGAGAAATCCTCCAGGCTTTCGGCTTCAGTCAGATTTGGATAAACTGGATAATGGAATTGGTCTCAGGAGCATTTTTCTCAATCATGCTGAATGGTGGACCCTTACAACCATTCTTCCCATCTAGAGGTATACGGCAAGAGATCCTTTGTCACCTTTTCTCTTCGTAATCATGGCAGAGGGCCTCGGAAGATCTCTATCCCAAGCGATCCAAACAAATCAGCTCAAAGGCATTAAAGCTGCGCATCAAGGACCCATAGTAACGCATCAACAATTTGTCGACGACACAATGCTTATGGGAACCCCCACAGTAAAGGAAGCTCGAACCTTCAACAATGTGCTAAGTACTTTCACGGAAGCCTCAGGTATGGAGATTAATCTAACAAATTCCAAATTATTTTTCTTCAACACTTCTATTCTTGTGCAGAGAAATCTCAGCAAAATTCTCAAGATTCAGAGGAACTCCCTTCCAACCAAATACCTTGGCATCCTGCTCTTAGAATACGCCCCCAAAGCTGCAAATTGGGAAGATCTCCTCAACAAAATGAAGGCCAAATTAAGTAGTTGGACTCATCGAGCCCTAAACATGGTCAACAGACTGGTACTGGTCAAATCAGTTCTTCAAACAATGCTGGCCTCCATGCTCTCAGCCCTTGTAGCACCCAAATCAGTATATAAATCCATTCGGAACATCTAGCGGTCCTTCCTCTGGAATGGAGATTCAAAGAAACGCAAATGGGCCCTCCTCAAGTGGACAGACATATGCAAACCAACGTTGGCAGGAGGACTGGGCCTAAGAGATCCTGAAATCCTAAGCAAGGCTATAGCAACAAAAATCTGGTGGAGATGGGTGGAGAATCCTAATTCCCTATGGGGCACCTTGTGGAAAGCAAAATACACAAATCAAATACAGGACAAAGACCTCATCAGGCTCACTGGCAGCACTCAAGGTTCCCCCCTCTGGAACAAAGTATGGGAGAACCGACATATTGTTCAGTAGCACTGTTTTTGGGAAGTGCACCAAGGCAACACCGCCCTCTTCTGGGAAGATGCTTGGCAGCAACTCTCTCCTCTGGACCACCCAGATTGGACTACTCTCAAAAATGACATGCAAGAGGCAGGGCTAAGAAAGGTAGCAGATTATTGGCAACCCCAAACATTGACCACCACTTGGCAGAAATGGCTAACCAAAGAACAATGGCCAACTCGAGACAACAATGCCAATATAGAACATCTCTTACAACATCTAGAGCAGCGTAGGATCCTCACCTCAACCAGAGAAGACATCCTACGATGGGGAAATAATTCTAAAGGAACTTTCAATCTAAAAGAAGCCTATAGAATCATTGTTGCTTCACCTGACTGGCAACCGGACCCCAAACGGCACGCCCTTTGGACCAGAGGCACTTGGCCCAAAATAACCCTGTTCTCTTGGCTGGTCCTGCATAACAGAGCGCTTACTTGGAACAATTTACAGTGACGAGGTTCCATTGGACCCTCTCGATGCGCCCTCTGCGAGAATGATGAGGAAACACTCAACCACATTCTCAACACATGCCCCATCGCCTGCGCTTTATGGGATGATACAACCTTTGTATTCAGGCAAATCGACAGAAACAGAGACTCGATCTGCCTCACCCTGAGCAATTGGCGAACCTCCATATCCACCAATAATCTGGTTAACAGGGCATGGAACCTTATTCCGGGAGCCATGGTATGGATTATCTGGAAAGAGTGCAATGCTCGAATCTTTAAGAACTCAACGACGTTTGTGGACAGGTTAATAAGGAATACAAGGCAGCTAATAACAAAAACGATCTACGCCATGGACATAATGCCGCAAGAGGGGAATCCGTCACCAAATGATCAAAGGATAGTCCAAATCCTCAATCTCAAAGCCCGGACCACTCCCACAAGCAGGAACCAGACCATCGCTGCGATGAAGCAGGGAAAATGGGGTATGCCTCCATTTCCATTGTTCAAACTAAACTTTGATGGGGCGTCAAAGCAAAACCCGAGAAAAGCCGGGTACGGTGGAGCAAACAGGGACCACACAGGGAATATCCAGCTTATCTACCATGGCAATCTGGGCACCAATACCAACAACGCTGCAGCGCTGATCGCTCTCATCAAAGGCATCACCCTGGCTGACAGCTACAAATTTCTACCCCTGATGGTGGAAGGAGACTCGGAGATTGTCATCAAGATGATGAGAAAACTTCAAAACGACACTCAAGTGGACAAGATTACACCCAGTTGGAGGCTCTCAGCAATTCTGAAGGATCTACAAGCCCATCTCAGCAACATTGAAGGCATCACCTTTCAAGCAGTCAGAAGAACTGCAAATAAGCTGGCCGACGCCATAGCCAATGCTGGCGTTCAGTCCAACAGTGAAGATTATCACATCCTCTGGCAAGACTTGGAGGAGGGGGAACTCAGAGAGAAATGCCACACCATAAGCAAGGCAGACCAGCAAGCATAGCGAATGCCAGGCTCCCATGATTCTCTCATATTTGAATCTACTGACAATTCTACAAGCTGTCAACAACCCACTTGGGAAAAAAAAAGAGAGAGAGAGCAGAGACTAGACTAGCTCAGTTGTACAAAGGCAGACACAGGGAGGTCCCGTCGACTCCCACTCTGCATCATGTATTCTACTGTATTCTATTAATATAAAATCTCGCTGAACCTTACAAAAAAAAAAACAAAACTAATTCCTAACGGCTAACTCTAGACCCGGATGCATCTCTGCTATTTAATCATTTAGAAAGATTGATTTTTTCACCTTTTTCCTAAGGATGAACCACATTAGATGGTTTGAAATGTCGACCAAATCGCTATGATGTGATTAATTTGGAAGACAATCTCATTATCATTATGGATCACAAAAGTCTAAGATCTAGAATAATCAACCCAATCAATGCACAATTCAGTCCCTCAAGCTTGCGGCTAGCCTCTTGCTCCTATTCGGACCTGTACCAAACATAAGAAGACCCACAAACCAGCCCCTTTCACCTTCGAAGTTATCTTCTCTTAGTTGCGGCTGCCTTAGCCTTTAGATGCTCTCCACATATGACGAATTGCACTTGGGTTGGTGAGAAATAAGGCTTCTCGTCCTGCTATTTATATGTTTTCAAGGGTGTGCAATGTCTAGCCCTTATGGGCACCTTCTTAGTCTAGGCCAACTTGAATCTTTTGCTATAAGCCCACACAAACACACAAATAAATTAATTTATCCACATTGAAAAGGGCTCTCATGGTGTACTTGGAAACCCTTTGCTCCATTAAGGGTGCTCCATCATCTCCAAGTGCTAAGTCATCAAAACACATGCATTGTTTCACACCCACAAGTTTGGGTGCAAAACCCAACTCTTGGGATTTGAGCCCACAAACCCCTTTTGTGGTGTCAATTTCTCACCCTAGGGTTTGTGTTGTTTTTCCATGACACTGGAATCTAGGTTAGGGTCTTAGAATCACTGACACTACCAATCCAAATACCACAACAAACTACTTTGCACAACGAAATATAAACAACAGTAAATCAACACATGCACAAATATAGATAACTTTTTACAATTTTCAATAACCCAACTTCGTTATAGTAACAAATTGTAATACCACTGTTTAGGGCTCCCGTACCAGGGATAATGGCCTTCATACGTCTACTGATACAAGACTACAACTAGGACTTGGTGTCAACAACTAGACAACCAAACTGCCTGAACAAGATACATTGACCGTCTAGCTAATGTAGAGCTCCTTGCAGCTGCCTTGGTCGTACCCTGAACACATCTAGCCGGTCCTTCAACTCCGATCTACAACAACACCTCTTTGCCTTTATTAATGAGCCAACTCCATTAGGTCACTGAACACGACTCTAATTGCTGTCTAGCTGATCGTTAGTCCATCAATGCATCAACACATAGAGATTCTTATTGAGTTGAACTGCTCACTGCTGCTCCTCAACTCCTTTGGGATTCCTTCCCTCTAATGCCTTCCTACACCACTACAATGAAGACAAACTTTGGGCCGGAGGGCTGCCACCTATCACTGCAAGATGTCCTTCTCCGGCAATGAACTTGGGCTGACTCTCTTAGCTATCCTTTGTCCTTCAAGGTATCAACACTAGAGCTTTTAATCAGCATCTTATAGCAACCCTCTTTTCCCTTCAAGAGACTGCTTCTAGGCCTCCAATCTTCATTCTCCTTACAATTGTTAACGTCCTTCTTGGTAAGCTGATCTAGGGCCACTTTGAGCACCTACTTGTTGCCCTCCAACAACCTCAAGATGCCCAATCAAATCTGTCCAACTTGGACCACTCATCCACTAGCAACAAACCAACATAAAACACATCAGAACATACCTTTATGAGTTGATGTACACTGTTGTTAAGTTTGCAGTTTGGTTAGGGCACACTACAGTCCATGTCAACCCTAATTGTTAGCTCCAATAGGCCTCTTACAGTTGCGACCTTCCTCCCTTAGCCTCCTACTCCCATACGCTGTTGTTCTAAGTGGAATCCAACCCTGTTTTAGGCCTTGCGGCCCCTTCCAACCTGAGGTACAAGGCTCATGTTAAAATTGGCAACTAGGGCCAAATTCCACTTTGGACATCTCATTTGATGAAGATAATTATTGCATTAAATTCCTCTCTTCGAGAGGACCAAAATTGACCTAAAGAACATCAAATTTGGATAAGGAGAAGTGTGTTTTTGAATTTATGCCCTCTCACATGCAAATTGTCAAGTTCGGCCTCCACTCCATGTAGTCTCATAAAGCCCAACCGACATGTCTCTTGACCCTCTCCATCTTATATAACTAGAGGAGTCCTCCTACCTCATTTAGATCATCCAATGCTTGGTGATATGTTCGAGGTAGCCATGTACTTAGAAGAGGAGGACAAAGCGTGGTTTGTCTTTGGGTTTTCTTCTGCATGAGAGCCGAGATGCTTCAAATAGACAGCCGCAAGCCTTGAGGAAATTCTGGATAGTTTAGAGGATGTATTAGGACTATTTTGTGTGGGATCTTTTACTTCAGGTGAGCTGTTGCACTTGGAAGGTTACTTTAATTAGGCTACAGGCCTATATTCTCTTGTGTGATGGACCGAATTCCATAAGAAGGGTGGCCGAGGCTGTTGGAGCAAGTCTGGGCATATTTCATGGGCATTTGAGGACAATTATGAGCAGTGTTTGACTTCACGTGCATGCCGTATATGTTCTATGGAGATTACATGGTTTGGACCAAAGTTTGATGGTGATTGTAAAGCCTAAATATCACTCCATCCTTAGCCGCAATATCTGCAAGGAAGTGCGAGCTCTTTTGGGGTTAATCACATGACTTTGCTGCAATATGTTAGGACTGATGTATGCTCTAACCATACCTGCGATCTTCTCATAATTGAACTATTTTGGGTTCACGATCATCAACAAAGAAATCTGCATTAGTTGACCCTGAATTGAGCTTCTTTCAGGAGACTGCCTTGTAGCCTCTTTGTCTATTGTTGACCTTTGGCTAGGATAGAGTATGTCTTCTATTGTTTGAAGGTTGAATGAAAGACTTGTTTGGGCTACTTCTTGGTCATTTGGACTGAGGAATTGATCATGTTGGCAAGTCACACTTGACTTTGATTGTACTCACATTCTCTGCAGAGCATTTGATATTTGATAATAAGATGAATTGATCAAGGGTTTTCCCCATCTTGGGGGGGTTTCCCTGGCTTGAGCCATATCCTTGTGTCCTCTTGTCTTGGCTTGTCCTCTACTCTTATCGTCTATGTTCTTTCATCAGTTACTCTCAATATGATTATGTTCTATGTGATTGCTATTGGAAATGAAATGAATTAAAATTGGGCTAGTATGGATCTTAGAAGTAATTGTCCTAAGCAAAGAACATGTTTTCCTAAAATTAACAGCTCGACCATTCTCCCAAGCAATGCATAGGTTTGCAACTCCCTTATAAACTGCCCAAACAAGGCTTCAGCCTCTTGTAATGGAACAAAACCCTGCGACCTACAAAATTGAGGAATATGCCACTCAAAACAACACCAAAACAACAATATAAAACGACTCTAGACATTAGGACTCACCCTAGGCCTCGCCATCAAGGCACACTTCGACTTTGGGGTTATGCTTGGAGGAAAAAACTCAATTAATTATTAAGTCCTTGAAAGAACCTAATAATTAACCAAGTAAAAAAACCTCCCAGATTAAACTCATTGAATGACAAGTTTCCAGGTTACCTAGGCCTGTTACATGACTCAATTCATCACACTAGTATCACCTTTCATCATCCCCGCAGGGCTTGTGGAATCTGAGTACAACATAGAAGAAAACGAGAAGAAGAAATTTGAGTTAAAAAACTTTCATGATAGATGAAATTTGATGGTACATGAAGCCTCTGACATATCTTTGGGTATGGAGTCTTCAAAAATTTTAGGTGCAACTTTAGTGGTCAACAATTTGTGCACTCAAATATAAAAGCATAATTAAAAAGAAGTAAATGACGCACTAGAGGGTTGGAAAAAGCAGGCCGAGCATGGTAACTCATGCCTCCACGATTGCTCCTTCCATTACATCTATACACTCATGATGTGGACTCCCCTTGACTATGACACTTTGCCATGAAGCCTTTTCCCTATGATTGCCACTTATTTACACTAATACCTATCGATTGAAGTGTTGACCTTTAAAATGCCACCTCTCCTTGGGGGTTAGACGCACCTAATAGGGTTGACTGTTAGCCACTCATACCAAGGTATGGAACGCCTTTATGGGACTTGGTTGTGAAATTTCCTTTGAATCGCAACAACTAAAATTATTCTCCCAATTGATTAGCAATTTATTAATTTTTGGATTAATACTGAATAAATCACACTACAATTCTTCACAAATAAATTCCGCAGAAGCTGAATAAAATGATGGAATTGAGAAAATAGATGCACACACATTAAAATCAACAAAATAAGTTTGGACTAAAAGTCCCTGGAAAAACCCGGAAGGGAAAACCAGTGCAGTAGATGAGGGTTTATTTTTATTAGTATGCAACAATAATATCTGAGTACAATAATTTGGATGCCTTACTGGCAATCCTCCAGCAAAATAAACTAGCCAAAATATTTGTGAGACCAATTTTCTCACTCCCCAACCGATCTAGCTCCAGAAACTGGCCCAACTGGGCTACTCGAAATGCCCTTGTGTCAGCCTTTGCACAAACCATACTCATATTGTTGAAGAATGTAACTAGGTTCGGTCTTCATAATTGTATTTGAGTCATAATGAAATGTATTTATCAAAAGAAAGAAAAATATTTTATTATTATTATTATTATGACTTATTAAAACATGTTTCATGCTTAGGTCATCATGTTTTAGGTCAAAGTCCCCATTGAGGACTTCTAAGTTTTGTCTTGAGTCATTAGAGTCATTGTCCATTTAATGAGACCCTTCTTGGGCTTTTGAATCATGTAAAAATAATTATTATTGAGTAAAATAAGTCATTTGTCACCTCCACACCAATTCGACCCTCACCTGATCAAGTCGGCCTACATCAGGGTAATTCGAACTCCAGAAGAGGCTCTAAATATAGTGTAGTTCGATTCATTTGGCGCATCCACTCTCACAAGTTCGATACACAAGGAGCAGTAGAAAAAAGTGTGAAATTGCAGAAGGGGGAGGAGAATTGCTGGGAAAGACAAGATTGATTTTTTGGGTTATCTCTCTCTCACAAGTGCCCATTCGCAAAAGAAGGGATGGGCTGAATTGGTGGTTGAAGGAAGTTTGTGTCTAGGTCAAGGAGTCTTGGATTATCTAGTGAAACTATTGAAGGAAGAATTGTTGACTGGGTTTTCCCCTAGTTAGGGGTTTTTCCCTGGCTGTTGTCCACCTACATTTGGTGTCTTTGATCTTCATGTTATGGTTATTGATAATTGCTTGATGAACTAAGTTAAAAGGAACACAAGAAATTTAATAAGAACATAAGAATATCACAAGTAATTATCAACATAAAGAAAATATTTCTGCCCTTCTGATTTTCCAACACACATTACCTGTGGAATTGCCTGAAATCTATTGTCCAGCCTGACTCTACCTCTGGAAATCACTCGCTTGGCCTTCTGGAGATTTTCTCGGCCTTTAACACCTGAATCGACCTCCTCTTTAGTTGAATCAAACTGGCCCTTTGAAGCTTCTTTGGTACCCCTGTCTAGCCTCACTGAGGAAATAATGCGATCTCCCTTCTGCTGACTCTCCGACATTGGAACTCCACCGGAACTCTGCTATTGCTTTCTCGGTCACTGTTGTTCCTGTTTTCTGGCTCAAACTCTCCTTCCTTGCTGAATTACTGCACCGGATAGCTCGATCTGCCTAAGGATTTCGCTCTCACTCTTGCTTGATGTGTCTCACAACTGTATCTATCTCCAACCCATCGATTTGCTCTTATAATCTCTCATTGGAACACCAACAACCATGATTAAATCGTTACCAACAACTAAGATCAGCTTAGACTCGATCCATGTGAGTCTCTAGAGCTTTCTCGATCTTTCTCAATTAATTGTTGTTAATTAATCAATTTTCCTAAGTTAGACTTAGGCATTTTTAATTATTGATCAATTAACTTAATTGAGTTGTTTCTAGGTGTTTTCTCCCAAAACCTTTTTTGGAATTTGGAGATCTCGTGTTCTTTAGACTCTCCAACATAATTTGAGACTAGAACACCTATTCGATGCTACCAAAAACTGTCACTCCCTCTTAGCGAGGAAGGTGTTCTCTGTCTTCTCCACTCTACTACTATACCCATCACCCTAATGAATATCCTGAAATTCTGTAGCTGGACCACCTCACACCGCTTATGTCTGACAACTATGATACAACTACCTCTCACTGTCCATCAACCACTACGCATACCTCTGATTCATCTACTAACCCTGTAGCTGAACCATCCTGCATCCACGTTGTTGCTGACACTGCACTGTGCCATCTTGCACTGCTGCCAACACTGCCTGCGCTGCATCTGATCTAATGTTGTTGCTACTGTTGAGAATTGATCTACGGATCCACAGTGTCCTTGTATTGGCTTTGCAATAGTAACTCACTGCAACTAGTCTGTGCACTGTCTATCAAGATCTAACTGTGCCTACTAACACTGATCCTCTTGCCACTGAAAATTGTGGGCCTTTGTAGAAAAGGTATTATTCCATATGAAGAGTATATTGCAGCTATTGGTGCTCTTCCATGGACCCTTCCCAAACCAACAATTCTGAAGTTATCATGCTCCTCCTCCATCTAGATGTATAACTGCTGCCAATGCAAACTCCTCCAACCTAGAAAACCCATTTAATGCTATTCACACAAGTTCATTATCATTTGGTTGCTCACCTACTACTGCTAGCTCATAACAAATGTCTCGAATTCTAGTGAGGTATGGAGTCGCGTCTTCGCTTTTCAGCGTCTATGTGGTCCTCAGCTTCTCCATGAGAACCATCTTATGATTCTTTGATGGATCCTGGTATAGCTTCACAACGACATCCCACATCTTCTTTGTTGTTTCTTTCTTTGCAAGATGATCTTGAACCCCATCTAGGATCATTCTCTTAGCCTTGGCCATTTCTTTGTTATAGGTTGCCTGTTGTTGTGGATTTGTTTGTACGACAAGAACACTATGCGCAAACTCCTTCAGTCCATACTCATCCAACAAGAAAGTCATCCTAGCCTTCCATACACCAAAGTTATGTGAAAATTCCTTGAAATGCAACAACTAAAATTAACTCTCCTAATTGATTATCTGGTTTATTAATTTTTTGATTAATATCGAATTAATCACACTGCAATTTCTTCACAAATAAAAATAAATGTTGAGGAAATAAAATTATTGGAAACTGAAAAATGCTAGGACACATACACTGTTATTTTTGGACAAATGTCCTTGAAAAAATCCAATGTGGGAAAATTGGCGCAGTAGTGAGGGTTTTTATTATTATGCAACAACAAAATCTCTAAGTAAAATAAAATGTTGCCAAACTAGTGATTCTACCCAAGAGAAACACTGACAAAAATATACTTAGGGATTTTTCCCTCTCTGCAAGCAATCTCGGCACCTGACTGCCTTTGAAAAGCTAGCTGTCCGAACCCTTTGCGTAGGCCTTGCATCACTTCTGCGGAAACCGTCTCACGCTCAACTCAAAACTACTACCAATCAAACCATCTTGCGTGTTGCTCACAGGGAAACACTCTTTGACACACTGGAAAATATCCCTAGCCTCTAGAATTGAAAAAGACCTTCCCTTCACCCCAATTGAACTGCTCTGCTGAAGCAACTGTGCAGTCCCTGTGCTGCTTCCTGGAGAATAATTTTGACCTCCTCTTTTCGACTCTCTAGAAGTGGAAACTTCATAATAATACTATGTTGCCCCTCTGCCACATGCTACTGGCTTGATATCCACCGATGAATCACTCTTGCTATTGGGAATAGGAACTGCATAGGCAACTAAGTATCTGCACTGGTATATTCTCAATCTACCCATCGACCTCTTCTTATAATCTCCAATTGGGACTCCAACGACCACGATTAAAACTTAATCAATGGTTGAGAACACCTCCAAGTCGATCGGTGTGAGTTTCTAGAGAATTCTCACCTTTCTCAATTAATTACTATTAATTAACCATTTTTCCTAAGTTAGACTTAGGAAATTTTTAATTATGGTCAATTAATTTAATTAAGCCATCTCTAGGTGGAATTTCCGTAAACGATTTCTGAGTTTTGGAGAATTCATGTGTTTTAGCCTTTCCTCAAGGTTTCAAGACTAGAACACCATCTGATGCTACAAAAACTAATGAGTTAGAGGCTCCGTAAAGTCTATCTTGATCTTTGAGACCTGCTGTGGCCATCCCTGCGAAACTCAAAAACTGGGAAATACACTGGAATTCTCCTCTCTTTCCTGCTGCCCTGCTTCTGCTACTTGCACTTCCTTGGAAAATGCGCAGATCTGCTCCTGCTTGCCTCCAAAAATTCTTCTCCGATCCTCACATTGTTTGCAACACCTCAATTGGGCAACTCGCTCAACTTTCCAAAAGTTCTTCTATAGAATCTGGCACATGTTTTGTTGCTCCTGATGCTAACACTGACTAACTGGAAAAACTGCTATGACCTGCAACTGAAAATATCGAATCTCCACCTAAATATGGATCTGGAAACCCTCTGAGAAGTTCTGAAAATTCCTATTCAGTGTGCTTTTCTCTTCCACCTAACGTTGATATGTTGTTGCAAAACTTGCTTGAAACCAACTGTGCCCATATCTGCTCAATGAATTCATTGATTTTCTCATCGGACCCTCTATTCGGCAAATCCACGACTAGCAAATCTCTGCAATTGAGGCTGATCAATTTTTCCTCCCACCTGGATTTGGAAATTGAGCCTTCTGCCTCTGTAATTCACACTTCTTGGTGGCCTGTGCGATTTGACAAGTTCGTGCTCAGAGCTCCCTCTAAACCTGCACAATTTCTCCTTCTCGCCACTGAGCCTATGATTTGATCAAAATCGCTTTGATACCATGTGAAATTTTCTTTGAACCGTAGCAACTGGAATTTATTCTCCTAACTGATTAGACGTTTATTAATTTTCTGATTAATATCGAATAAATCGCACTGCAATTCTTCACAAATAAATTCTGCGGAAGCTAGATAAAATGCTGGAACTGAGAAAATAGATATACACACAAAATAAAACCGACACAACAATTTTCGACTAAAAGTCCCTAGAAAAACCTTGAAGGGAAAACCTTTGCAATAGATGAGGGTTTATTTTTATTATTATGCAATAGTAAAATTTGAGTACAGTAATCTGGATGCCCTACTGGCAATCCTCACGGAAAATAAACAGGGCAAAATATTTGTGAGACAAATTGTCTCACTCCACAATAGATTCGGCTCCAGAAACTGGCCCAACTGGGCTACTCGAGATGCCCCTGTGTCATCCTCTACGCAAACCATGGGCAAACCCTACTCGCACTACTTGGAATTGCTCAAAATTTGTTGTTATACCTGACTTTGCCTCTGGAAATGATTCGGTTAGCCTTTTGGAAATTTTCCCGGCCTCTAGCACCTAAATCGACCTCCTCTTTAGTTGAATCGAATTGGCCCTCTTAAGCTTTTACGTTGCCCTTGCGCAACCTCACTAAGCAAATAATGCGGCCTCCCTTCTGCTGACTCTTCGACACTGGAACTCCACCAGAACTCTGTTGCTGCTTCCTCAATCACTGTTGCTCCTCCTTCTCTGGCTTGAACTATTCTTCCTTGCTAAATCACTGCATTGGATAACTCAATCTGCCTAAGGAACTCGCTCTCCCTCTTGCTTGATGTGTCTCACAACTGTATCTATTTCCAACCCATCGATCTTCTCTTATAATCCCTCATTGGAACACCAATGACCATGATTAAATCTGAAGCATAAAAACTGATAGCTTGTTGGCTTGAATGTAAAAGTACACAAAAGGTAGTTTGTAATAATAATTTATTATATTTAAAATTGTACAAGTGATGATCAAATGTTACAATGAGGACTCTCATATATACCTAAGAAGGTGTCCTTTTGTGACTGGGCATGTCTTTTAAACATGCCTTTTCACTTAACCTAATGACTATTTAACATAACCAATATCTGATTATTTAATATTTACATTTATTTTATTTATTTACTTGTTATGAATTATATTCATAACATAGCCCCTTCCTTCAGAAGCTTTGTCCTCAAAGCTTGTTGATGAAAGGACTTGATCTCTTATCTGCTATGAATGTCTTCTCTTCATTTGACTGCTAATACTTTCTTCATTTGAATGCGCTATTGGTAGCTCATCTTCTATGATTCGCTGGTAACTGTGATTTGAGTCCAAGGTTAGGTAAACTCTTCACCCCCCTTTTTTTTCTTTTTTTATTATTATTAAATATATATATAAATATATTTAAATATATATCATATATAATATAAAACTCAATTTTTATTTTTTTTAATAACTTTTCTTTTTACTGAATTTTTTGAAATAAATATATAATTTATTCGTTCACTGACTGCTAATTACTTTCTTCATGCTGATGCGCCATTGTAGCTCATCTTCTAGGATTCGCCGGTAGTCTGATTTGAGTCCAAGTTAGTAAACTCTTCCCCCACCGCCCCCCGTTTTTTTTTTCTTTTTATTATCATTTAATTATAGATTTTTCAAAAAATATATATATTAATATAATATAATATATATATAAATATATATATATAAATATATATATATATAAATATATATTTATATAATACTCTTTTTATTTTTTAATAACTTTTATTTTACAAGATTTTTTTGAATAATATAATATATATATATAGATATATATATAAATATATATTTAATATTTTAAATAATCATATACGGCGAATTTTTAAACTATAATATATATAAATTATATATATATATATTTATAAGGTTATAATTTATATATAAGATGTAAGTATATAACTTATATGTGAATTAACTTTATTATTTTCTTACCAAATCGACGATCGTTCAACAGTCACGATGCTTCATTGACATTTTGACTGGATCCGTTCTCCGTATCGGTCGATAGTTAACTACTCCATGTCACTGAGCCACGTCTGTTTGTGGAGCGCTGTTCTCCACGGTGGTCGACGGTGTGACGATGTGTTGTTCACGGTGGTTGACAATATTTTGTACACAATGAAAACACTCTGGGGAATGACTCCATAGTTGTCGTGGTTCTCCCTTGCCATCCGTAACCCCAATTCTTGTACGCACAGAATTTGCCGAGTGCAGAAACCGTCAGTGTTTTATGGTGATGCGTCGGCTGTATTGAGGCTGTGGTGTGGACTGATCGATTGGTGGAGGGATTGAAACCAGAGCACGGGAGGTAGATAGGAATTGCAGGCCCTACCACATATTGTGTTGGGTCAGATTTGGCGTAACAGTATGAGAGCCTGCTGATTGCTCTGGCGATCTCCATTTGGATCACAGTGCACTTCTTTCAGGGCATAATAGGAACCTTCTACTTTGTTCATAACTTCATATACGATGGAGAAGGTCCCTTTTCCGATCACTCCGAGCATCACATAGTCTTTCTCGAATCGATGACCCGAGATAGTACCAATAGCGGGGTGTTCCATATCAATAAACCCTCGCTCTCCAGAGTGAGAAACTTCCGAGTAATAATCTGGAATCTGTATTAGAAAAAAAGTTTACACAGTAACCAATAGCCCCACTCTCTGCTCGCAATTTATGCTCAACTTCCGCCTGTGTGCTAACTGGTTTCTTTCGTGGTGTACTTGGACATTTAGGTGACAATATTTGCTCATTTTCTGGAGTTCTTAGAGTGAAAACTCTTGAACCATAAGAAGACACACTTAAAGGAGTTGGAGTACAATCATCACATTCGCTTGGGTTTCTTTCAGACTTAAATTTCACCCAAGGCGACGACCTCTGTGAAAAGTGTGTCCCCTGTGGAATGTGTATAGCAACTGGGAATTTCTGTGAGTCCGGTGACTCTCCACTGACCATCTTTCTCTTTGAATGTGGTGTGAAGAAATTTCAACTCCCACTTTGGTTATCAGTTTTCCTTATCACTCCATGCATTTAGTTTTAAATCCAAGAATGATAAAAATTTTAAAATCTGGAAATGACAATATTTTCTGAAAACACAAATTTAGAGATTTCACAACTGTTGAAATTGCGGAAATAAAACACAACAAAATTATGACAGCCACACACAGAAAATAACACAGTGATTTTTGGTCAATGTGACCCTGGGAAAACCCCCTACAGCGCTTGGGGAAAACCAATTTGAGAGCTCTTCTTTATTTATGAAAATGCTTTTACAGAGAAACTGAAATACACAGTAAAAATTCCAACAACCACAAATTACAACTTATCTCTATTTCTGTGCTTGAATTCCACCTCAAAAATCGTGCCAATCAGTAAATAGTTTTTCTAGCAATAAAACAACATTAAATGTTGTACGACCCACCTCGAAAAACATGCCCAGAACTTGCTGTATGGACCGTACAGATTTAGCAGTATGACTACCTCGAAATTTGTGCCCTTGCTGCTATCCCTCTTCCTCGATTTCTGTGCTGCCTCTCTTCCTTGATATTTGTGCCTTTCTCCTGTTGTACGATTTTGCCTTGGGATGCGTGCCAATAAATGCTGCTGTCCAGATTTGCTGAAATGTCTTCTTGCTGCTCTCCTTCGCTTCCTCACTACTCAGAATTTTTCTCCTTGCTCTCTCTTCTCTTTCTCTCAAATGCTCATGAAAGAATGAATTGATCTTTTTTTTATTCTCTTCTCCTTTTACTCTCTGAATGACCTTATGGGTTACCCTAAGATCTAATGGCTGAGATTCATTTAGATCTAGGCATGAGAATAAATGTGCATTTAATTCTCACTTTCTATTTTTTAACTCACCCACTTAAATAAAGACCCACTTAGCCTTTTATTTCCATAGTCACTTTTCACTTTCTAATTCATCATTGACTTTAATAAAGTCACCTTTAAATTAGAATGTAACTTTACCACTTATAAAGTCACTTTTAAATTAGAATGTAATTTTACCACTTATAAAGTCATTTTTAAATTAAATTGACTTTACCACTTAATAAAGTCACTTTAGGATAAAAGTGCAAATAAATTTGGACACTTTTCCCTAGGCCAAAGATCAAAGCCTTAGGGAACCACTTGTCCTTTGGTACCTAACTTTTAACATGGTGAAGCTCCACTGATCACCTCGCTCTTTGAGTGATGCAAAGCTGCATCGATTGAATAGACCTTAGCGTATGCTTCTAGTGGTATTTTGTTTGAGGCATCCGTGACTGATAATCTTTTCGTATTAATTTTGTAGAGCCACTCAGTGAATCAGAATCACAACTTACTCCATCCCATTTATGACTTCTAGTATGTTCATCATAATCTTCTTCTTCCAGTGCAGGGAGATCAGTATTTGGAGGCTGCACTTGGAATTGAGCACTTGGTGCACATGGCAATGAATTAATGTTTCCAAGTATTTTGGACCTATTTTTATCCAGCATCTGCTTCGTGTTCTTATTTTCTTGTTTCCCAAGATAGTCTTCATCCACATCTTCATCCTCATTATCATTAGAATCATCATCTTGATCTACATTAGCTTCGTCTTCAACATTATAATTATCTAATGCTTCACCTTGTTTCGTTCCTTCATTGTTACTATCGTCTTCCTCTGCATAACTTTTCTTTAGACATGTTGAAACTTCTGCACATGATTTTTCTAATCGTTGAAATGCTTCTTGAATTTTACTAAACTACTCAACGCATTCAGGTCGTGAATGTAATGGCACATTGTGTGGTGAACAACGTTCAAAGACCTGCATGATTATATTGTGCGCCATGGCTCTGATACCAATGAAGCATAAAAATTGATTGCTTGTTGGCTTGAATGTAAAAATACACAAAAGGTATTTTGTAATAATAATTTATTATATATAAAATGTATATGTGATTATCAAATTTTACAATGAAGACTCGCATATATACCTAAGCAGGTGTCCTTTCACGACTGGGCATGTCTTTTAGACATGCCTTTTCACTTAACGTAATGACTATTTAACATAACCAGTATCTGATTATTTAATATTTACATTTATTTTATTTACTTGTTATGAATTATATTCATAACAAAATCGTTATCAATGCCTACAATCATCTTAGACTTGATCCATGACATGTGAGTCTCTAGACCTTTCTCCATCTTTCTCAATTAATTGTTGTTAATTAATCAATTTTTCTAAGTTAGGCTTGGGCATTTTTAATTATTGGCCAATTAACTTAATTGAACTGTCTATAGGCGTTTTCTTCAGAAACCTTTTCTGGGAGATCTCGTGTTCTTTAGCCTCTCCAACATAACTCGAGACCAGAACACCTGTCTGATGCTACTAGTCTAGTTAAATATTGGAAGGTGATCCTAGTTTTAAATATTTATATGCCCTTAACATCCAAGTTTTGTCCACTTAGATGCATATATGATCTTAATCTCTAATGAATGGTTGCTTTCACTATAGTTTAAGTTGGTATTGCCAAGTGGCCCACAATAGCACAGGCCTTAAGGGCACCCACTCCAGAGGTACGTAGGTCTGACCAGTGTTTTAAAAGCCGGTCGGCTCGGAACCGACTCGGCCGAGTTGGTCCGAGCCGGTAAAACAATTTGCGACTCAGTCGTCGAGCCGATTTGGTTGGCCGAGTTAACATTGACTCGGCCGAGTCATGGCATGACTAGCCGGGTCAGTCTTAACTCGGCCGATTCAGCTGAGTCCGTATCAACTCGGCCGGGTCACTTCATGCGGCCAGTAAACCCCAAAAATGCAATTTTTTATGCTTTTTTCTGAATGTGGGGGACTCCAAATGGTTTTATTAATTGGTTTTTTGGTCTTTAGGGTCCATTCCCCTCTCCTAGTATTGATATGCTATTCAAATTTCATGGTAATGTTAAATTCTTAAAGTAAAAAGATGAAAATACTTAAATTTTTAACATTACCATGAAATGACTCAGGATGTTTGAGAGTGGTTCCGGCCTCATTGGATTTCATATGGAGAAAGTAGAATTTTAGATTTCATTCAAAATCCAACAGACTTATCAGTTTTTCAGGATTTCAGGATTGGGGGATTGCATTGTTTCCATTGAATTTTGTCATGTATTAGGGTACGGAACTCGTATTTAAATCAAGAGCACCAATCCCTCTATGGACTTTGATGTTAGTGACATTGGTTGTCGAACTCCTCCGGGATTTGCTCCCAAACCGGGAGCTTCTAAAAATGTCGCTCCCGCTCCCGTTTTTGCTCTCGCTCCCCACTTTCGTTCCCGCTCCCAAGTAACACTGAGCTAGATGATGTTGGCAACTCTAGCAGTAGCCAATAGTACTGGTCATATACTTTTGTTGTAGAGGCCATTTATAGCCTCCTTGGTTATGTGTTTTTGTTTTGATCTCTATATCATCATCGTGTATGTATTGGATAGTGCACTGGGTGCCATTTTGATATAATGGATATATTCATGAGCCTACTTTGATCATATGTTGTCTTCTATCTATTCTCTAATGCTGTGTGTTTGGAAACATGAATGAAAATCTTTAAAATTATGTGTTTTTATAAAAAATAAATATTTAATGTATTTTTTACGACGACCGAGTCATTGAAATCGAGTTGGCTGAGTCGATACCTAGTCGGAGTCAGAGTTGGAGTCGACCCTCGGCCGAGTCAGAGTCGGAGTTGGAGTTTTAAAACATTGGGTCTGACAGAGGGGTTGATGACTTAGCAGATGTAAATTGCCCATTTACATCAGAGCGTTGGGCAATATGATGAATAGAAAAACTAATGCACATTTTGTAGTTCTTGTGGGATTGAGGATGCTGGTCTTCTTTTGCTTAGCATAGAGGATTCTTGATGATTGCACCATTAGACCCAGCATACCCCCAAGTTGGCCTTGACACTACTTGATGGGCAAGCCATGATTAAGGGCCCATATGAGGACGGTCTTCCATGAGAGGAGTAGGGAGGGCTTGTTGCATCAGATGGAGCCTTAATGCTAGAGGAAGAAGGCACTACGTTGACCATTGGACACCCATGGAAATGACATGGCGACTCCCAGCTAGATTTGGGACCTTTGGAGTTGCTTTGAGACTAGATTTCAGGACTACTCAAATGTTGGGTGATTATGATGCTTGGAGACACCTTCAACCTTCTCTTCACTATCACTCAACATTTGGGCCCCAAAAGGGGCATGACATCATCATAATTGAGGCTTATGGCTCACACATGTGGGTATATTTTGGCACAATTTCATGTTGAGCTAGTGGGTTGGTTGGTAACCCAAGGTTTTCTTGTGTTTACTCATTGTCAAACTTGTTTTAGGGGCTTCTTAGTTGAAATTAGGTGAGGTAGACCTCATATAAATAAAAGGTCACCTCACTCATTCATTCATCAACACTTGTGGACTATTTTGACCCTCTTAGAGATTTTAGCCTAGCTCTTGTAGCTTGCTACTCTTGTGGAGATGTGATCTTCGTGGATATTTTTACTATTGGAGACTAGTCCTTTTTGTGGAGATATCACTTTGGGATCATAAAGGATTGTTCATGGATATCTTGTGAGTATTTTTATTGTTGAATATCTTTTATGGTTATTGCATGCAATATATTTTGCTGGGGCTTCTATGTTCTTTGTCTAATTGCATATCTTTATATGAAATTTTTGTGGGATATTTTATGCTCTAATTAAAGAATCTTGAGCATCCTTTGAGAACCTTCTAGAGAGCTTTTCTCTTGATTTTATCCCTGTATTGAGTGATAGCTAGGGTTTTGAAAAAGGAATATTAAGGTTTTCTCACTTACTCCCTTCTAGGGTTTGATATCTCCATAGTAATTTTTCCCTTAGATTCCATCACCCAAGAAGTGGGCACTAGGTTCCACATAGATGATCAAACACTAATACTACATTATTTTCTTTCTCAATCAATTTCAACCCTTCAAGGCAAGTCACTAAGGCTAGTGCATAGGGCCAAATTCAACTAGGGTCAAGTCGTTGATTGGTTTTGAGGCTCTTCTTTATTGTTGGACCTTATAACATCGAAATCTTCCTTTGTGCATGGTTGGAATAGCCTCCCTAGGGTTGAAATCATAAACCCTAGGCAATTTTGCCCTAGGAAAACCCTAATCTAGCATTAAAGCTTCAACTTAGGGCTTGTTGACGGCTTGTGGCTCCTTGTTGATCACACCTATCTTGCAAGCCTTTTCTTGTTCTTATATGCCTGAGTGTGCCAATTTTGTAGCATATTACTTGAATCCTGGGTTATAAGTATTCTTGGTAAGTTCCTTGGAGGGCTTGCTATTCCTTATTTTATTGGATTGAGCCTTTTTCTTAGTATGAGTGCCCTACCTAAGCCTATTCAAGTTGTCACCTTCTAGCTATTGCCTTAGAATGTCTATTAGGTGATTTCTACTGAGAAGCCTCCCTTGTGGTGAAACTCCATTAAAGAGCAGGGGGTGGAGTGCTGCGGTGATAGTGGCCTCCACCTCGTTGTTGTATCTTGGTGTAGCCTTTGTCTTGTGAGGCCTCTCACAAGGCCTGCTAGATTTTGAGGCAACACGGCCTACACACACGTCCCCTTCTTTTCTTTTTGATTTTTCTTTATTTTTGCTAAGTCCTTTTTTTGCTTTAGATAGGGATTTTGTTGTTAGGACCTCGAAAGGTGGGTGGGGCATAGAGAAGTAGTTTATCTTTATATTTTGTTTATTTGTTTTGCTCTTTACCTCTTGAGCCTTTTATTTTAGCTTGAGTTAGTTAGGTTTTGCATTTTTGTTTTCTCCTTTGTTCTTGACCCTTTTGATGACATCTGATAAGTTAACTGTAAGTTAGGGATATTGATTATTATTATTATTTTTATTATTTTAATGGATGACATGAAAACCTAAGAAAAATTGATTAAAAGTGTATGGAGGTGATGTGACTACACAACTCACCTTGACTTCGTAGTAGTACCTAGTGGCCTAGATTAAGGCACATTTATCTAGAAGTAATTATGTCCCAAAATGGTTAGATATAGTAACAAGGTAACATCTTTGCTTAGTTATGGGTGATAAAGTATCCATCTAATGCTAAGCACATTCGACAAGCAAGTCAAAACCTTAGCATTACTTCTAAGCAGGGAAACAACCAAAGGAAAACCATACCAACTGCAGACTAAGCGTCATGAGGCATCATCTAGCACATCTGAGATAGAGAGCATAGGACACAAGGACTGATATACCACTAAACTGATGAGCACAGGTATGCAACTGATGAGATGGAGAAATAGGTCTGGGTTGATAAGCAGGTCTCTCATCAAATCAACAACAAATTGCACCCATATGAGTGTGTCTCTGATGTAGCTGATTGAAGGGAAACAGGAGGGATGCTGGGATTGATATTTACTTGGCCAACTTTCCTTATTTGTGTCTTCAAGTCATTCTTATGTTTTGATGTGAATTTAATTATCTTTGCCTATCAGCCACTATCATTAACATCATTATCAGCTTTCTTATATTTCTTAGTCTTAAATTGTCTTGGTTCAATAACAGAAAGGATGCAATTACTATCATGGACGAATTGATTGAAAAGATTGAATCCAGAGCACAATCACGCCTTACAGTGACTGATCCAGATGTAGCTCCAGTGATATTGCGTTTAGCACATCGTTATGAACTATCTGCTGCAGAGTCAGATTTGTTTCAGCTTCTTTTTGTTAATGGTGCCTCCAGATCTGTTTCATTTCATGCTGTAACAGGTGACTTATATTATCTAAAGTAGAATGTATTGACATATTTTCTCCTTGATGGTTAATATGTTGATCTGAGACTATATGTACTGCACTATAGGCTCATTGATTTTCTATTTTAGTTTTCCTGCTAGGCATGTTTTATTTGATCATGGGATGTGCAGGAGGAAAGCAGGATGCTGAAGAGATGGCTATGAAGCTTTGTAGGATGAGCTTATTGGAGTTTGAAGAGTTCGTGGATGACAAACGGACTCATATATCTGAGGGCATTATTGTATTACAAGTATGTTTAACAAGACTCATCTGAGAGTCTAGTTGTATTTTTGTTTAACAGTTGAACTGACCGTCCTTTGTGTTTTGATTGAGTTACTTTTGGTAATTAATGAGCTTAATGATATAAGTGGTGTGAGATGAATATGATCATGTTGTGTTTGAAACTTTGAATTGAGAACTGCTAGCTAGACGGAACTGATTTTCCTTCAAGCGGTGTAGTATATATAAACTAAAATATTTTCCTTTTGGAGTTCTTATTTTATTTTTAAATTTATGAAATACTTGGTTGATTAATTGAGCATCGATACTTCAGGTTGACTATAATGGGAAAACAATTCGGATGGCCAAGGAAGCTATATCAGCATTGTTGCTGAGGCCACTGGATACTGATCAGCGATTGAAATTGAGCAAGACAGAGCTTCTTAATGTTATGGAGACTTCAAATGTAAGTTTGATGTCGATTTGGGCATGTTTTCTGGTATAATTTTCATGTTAGATGTCAATGCCTTTCTTGCTTCTGTAGTCCATAACTATTTGTTTATGCACAGAGAAAATTTAATCAGATCACATGACAGTTAATTATAGCATATTATACATCTTTTTTCTGTAAGAACTCTAATGGCAGAAGATTTGTATTTTAGAAACACGCAATTTTGTAACTTGTTTTCTAAGCATTATTGAATAAGAAACAATGATTATATCTCTGGAAATTTCTGTAATTATAGCATGTGAATTTACATATTTTTTCTGTAAGAACTCTAATGGCAGAAGATATGTATTTTAGAAACACGCAATTTTGTATCTTGTTTTCTAAGCATTATTGAATAAGAAACAATGATTATATCTCTGGAAATTTCTGCCACTTTTCATGGAGAAATTTTAATTTGTTCAATTTATCACATCTGCTAATCCATTTTATCGGCAGAGTTGTTTGGTTATTCTTTTTCATAATTACTGTTCATAAATTTGAAACTAAGTTATTCTTTTTCATATTAGTTACTCAGAAATTTGAAATTAAGTACTTTGTATACATAAAACAAAGCAGAATCAATATTCTTAGATGTTCTCTTCCTTGTCAGTTCATGAACCTCTCTTAGTGTTGTGATGCACGAAGTAAGTAGATCCATTAAGAGTAGGCCATGGTAACAATTCATGAATATGCCACCTTTTATATTGCTTTGCTTTATATGATCCTTTTTTCCCTAATTTTGGATTGTACCATGTTTCCCTTTTCAGAGTTTCTTCAGTCTCAATGACATCAAGCTGTATCCATGTTTCTGTCTTGTGTAATAGCTGTGCTCCAAGATATTGTAGGTCATTTTTTTAGTTAGCTTCTTTATGAATAGTTTATCCATGCCACTTGGATTTTCTACACCATGGTGTTGGCCCTAAGATGGCCTTCTACTTGGAGCACTTTCTATTGCTAAGGGAATGGGCTTATCATGTACTCAGAGTACACTAGTTGAAATTTGTTATCTCAGGGAGAAATTCCCTCCTCTGGGAAGCCCTCCTCACCCTAAGGAGATCCTACTAACCCTTGGACGAATTTAATTTCTACAAGGAAAAACTATTATTTTTAATATGAAACCACAACTACACAAAAGTACAAGTTGGCCTAAAGGAGGAAATTCGACCTGCTGAACCACATATAAATAGACATCACTTTGCATCATTTGGAGGCATCACATCACATCTTTTCTTCTCATTGGTTCGTACAAGTCTGAAATTGCAGGGCCAAGTTCACACATGTGAAGGAGAGTGTCTTTTTCTGTTGACTGAGTTTGACTTCTGTCTGGGACTGTTTTGACCAGCATTGACTATGGAGGATTTGACTTTGTTTGACTGATTTTTGGATCTGTATGGAAGGCTGAGTTGACTGGGAGGTTAACCAAGATTTTTCAGAGCATTTTGACCAGTGCTGACCGAAATTTCTGTGCTAGGGTTTCCGCAGGTCAAACATTGACTTTGAGCAATTTGTGGGCAGAGTTTGTTAAATGTTCTGACCGAGTTTGACTGAGCTAAGGAGGCCGAGTTGACTGTTGCTGTGACCGAATTTTTCTGGGCACTTTGACTGTTGACTGGTTAGGGCAGAGTTGACTGCTGTTGACTTTGATCAGAAATTGCAGATTTGACTTTTGACCAGATTTGACTTTGGGCTTATCTTTGATTGGATATTGGATTGGTGTTTAGGATAGTCAAGGCTTTGACCTTTGACTCATTGTTGATGTCCTTGGCTATTGTATCTGTCTTCTGAACATTTGATGACAATCTAATAGAAGAAGAATTTGGAAAGGGTATACACCCTTGTGGGGCTTTTTTCTGGTCTTTGACCAAATTGCAGTGTCTCTATTGTTCTTGGCTGTCTTCTCTTGTGCATTTGATTTACTGTTCTATCTATAATTGCTTATTGTTGTTGGAAGATTGAATTTATTGGATAAAGTGATTGCTAATGGAAGAATAATTGTAATAATTGATTTTGTCAGCATAGAACACTGGAAACTTAACAGCCCTTAGACATATGGCCTTAGGTTCTTCCTTCCCCATTTCAGCATTTTCCCTTGACACCTTTGGGTTGAGTATAGTCAAGAGGAGAGGATTGGTTAGTGATCACTGATGGCACTTGTAGGAGGTGGACTCAGAAGACATTTACATTTTTAAGTACCCCATTTACTATGAAATCCATGGCAGACACCATTGTTGGTTTAAGATCACATGGTTACTCTGCACTTGAGGCCATGTGTTGATTGATTGTATTGATTGTACCATAGCTTCATGGACCTTGTTACAATGTATCGAAATGACAGTGTATATATCCCCTGTTTGTGCTTTATGGACCTTGTTACTTGCCAAATTAGCAGCGTGGATAAGGTCCCAATCAAGGGGATGTATACACTATGACTTTGATACACTCTCCCCACACTTTAGGCTAGCTCCTAGGAAGCCACAGGGGCTATCCCATTGATGTATCTAAGAAGGACTTCAACACACATGCGTTAGATAGACTAGTGCCTTATTAAAGATAAAATGACTTATGAAGCAAGTTTTAGGCGTGAACTACCAATGGATGCAGAGGATTCGGAGTTAGATAGTGAATAGGCATATCCAATATCTGCATAAACACTTCAGAAAATTCAGACCAGCAAGATGAATTCCACTTACTCACTCAAATAACAATGTTCTTTTAGTGCACAAGATCAAGTGTTGATTGCATAAACTAAGGAGAAGAGTTATCTTTGAGTTACCTCTTGAGTATATGCTTGAACAAGGACAGATTGGTTGCTGTCCTGCACTTTTGAATCTGATAAATGAGTAAAAACACATAAAATTACAGATTTAAACGAAGTTGAGAGCAACCCTGAAGTGTGGAAACACACTAGGACCTTATGGACCTTGGGTGCTCTTCCTAAGGCAATAATATATAGGTGAAATAACAGCCCAGCAATAGAAATCAGCAAGTAAAATGAGTTATAACACAGTTCACTGCAGCTGTACTTTAAACAATTGCAGCAATTTAAGAGATTGAATTCACTTCCAAATGTTGATGCGAGTAGCATCGGAAGGCCTTCTACAATTGCTTGGCGTCTTAGCATGTGGAAGGCATTATTTGCCTCTTCTAGTGATTTATATCTTCTTTCCTAAGTTTAATTTAGGAAAAGTATAATAATTAAAGTCCATTAATTATTGTGGACTATTGGGTTATTTTCTAAGGATAAATAATTTAATTATTTAAGCGAGTTAGAAATAATCTTTGTCATTAATCTTCAAGATATTTCTAGAAGGAAGATTCAAGATGTCTCTAGAAGGAATCTTCAAATGTCTCTAGAAGAAAGATTCAAGATGCTTATAGTGGGGAGATTGGGGTTAGAGATTTGGAATCAATGAAGATTATGAATGGAGGCTAGTGATGGAGGTGAAGACGCAATGAAGAGCATAAGTGTGTGAGCGAGTCATCATGAGAGAGTGACTCTCTCTATGGTGCGAGTGGCTCAATGACCAGTGTGCAGAGGAGGAGAAGTGCCAGTGGGTTTGAGCAAATCCAAGAGGGTCGAGTTGCAGGGCCGGGTTGCCAAAACGAGATTGAGTGGGGTTTTTCAAATGTGCATTAGTGGCAGGGTGCAGATTGAGTTGCTGGGGGTTTAGATTTGATAGGATGCTGATTTTTTTAGAGCAAATTCCATCTGGATGCAAATTTCTTTGTGGCCAACTTACTTGGGCCGAATTCATTATGAGGGAGCTGAGTTGCAGGTTCCAGATTGTATTTTTTCCTTGTATCTCTATGGGTCAAAAAACCCATATTTTCTAGATAACGAAATGATGTAGAATTGTTTGTGGGTTAACTGATTTTGCAATGTGTGATTGATCTCTTCGGTTTATTTTACTGCCTATTTTAAATTCTAGAAGTTAAAAATACCAGTGATTTTATTTTTCGGAGATTCAATTATATTTGAGTAAATAATTAATAAACTGAGGATCAATTAAATTGCCGTGAGCAAATAAATTTGGTTGGTATTAGAAATCTAACATGGTACCAGAGCTATCTAAAAGAATCTGAAAGAGAGATTTGAGATCACGAGGTTTTGCGGCAGCAAAATTATTTCTAAACATTTTGAAACTAGGTTTTGTGGCCGTGGTTGATTTGCAAAGGTGGCATCATTAAACAATTTGAGATATGCAGATAGGTTGGACGGGGTATCCATTTTCAGCCCCTGGAAGGAGAAAATTACCCGGATTCTGAAGATGAATGATCCTTGGAATTTAGTAAGCAGAGATGTGTACATTCCTTCAGATCCGGTACAAGCAGCAGAACATAGAAGCAAGGATATGAAAACAAGGTCCATAATTTTGGATGGTGTGAGGGGTCATATAATTCCTCACATATCAGGTGTTAATTTTTCTTAAGGCGACATTATTCTTTGCTATGATAGTTGCATTTCATCATAAATACATTAAGCTCACCCCATATTATCATTACATTATTCAGATCTACACCATTATATATCAACATATACAATTACATAGAAAGAAACAACATAACCATTATCATTAATGCAGCTGAATGTAAAAGGAACAGTAGAAGAAAGCATGCACACATAGAGAGACAATAGGATTGGTCCGAGACCAAGGCAAAACCCACTATGGGGAAAACCCTTGTAAATGTTCTTCTTCTTAGATCGTTGTCAAATGATGCAGCAAAAGAGAGTACAATGATCCATCACTTTATATATGTAGCAAAACCATAATGATATCTATGAAACAGATCTAATCATGTTAGGAATCAGAACCCACACACTGATATCTGTAATGTGCTGTCACAAACTGATATCAACTGCTGTATATTGTTGTCAATGTGTAAAACACTGTTGAGTACTACTGTCACTGTGTCGAATACTGCTGAGCACAACTGTCTGTTGAAATTTCTGTCTGCCACATTAGAAATCCCTACTGCATTATCTGGTTTAATTTCTCCTACTTGTTTATTCCATTAACAAGTTATTTATAAATATAAATACTGAAATAAACACAAATGCAATCTTAACTCATATACAGATCAACAACTGAAATAAATGAGACAAACACACAAGGGACATAGTTATTTTTGGACAATCGTCCCTGGAAAAACCCAATGCGGGAAAATTGGTGTAGCATATATGAGGGTTTTATTATTATGCAGTTTCTGAATACAACTAGGGTGCCAGAAATGGTTCACCCAACATAGAATGCCCTTAGCAGTAGTACCTCTCCTCGGAGACAGATATTCCAGCTGATCAATCACTAGATGAACGATCCCACAGCAACTATTGCAGCTTCCACTGCTCTGTGTCATTCTGCAGGGACTGCATCACCCTTCCCGGCTCACCAACACTCAGTCTGCCCCACGAAAATTCATCCAGCGCTGCCTCTTGGCCCTGCGTCAGCTCTGCTAGCCTCTGTGCAACTATTGAAGCCTCTGCATCAGCTCTCAGACCCTTTGTGTCACCCACACTGGTCTCTTTAGCCTCTACGTAGCTCCTAACTGCCTCTGCATAGCACCCAATTGCCTCTACATCAGCCTTTCCAGGCTCTGCGCTATCTCTCTGGCACTATCTCTGCCTCTCTGCTATGTATTCCCGACCTCGTGCCGAACTGCCCCTTGCCGCAACAGATCATTGGTTCAATTCTCTCAGCAAAACCCTCCTTCAGAAAATCAAACTGTCTGATCAATTTGGTGTGTCTCCAACTGACCCTCAAGCCTCCTCTTATACTTTTCCTATTGAGTCTTCAACGACCGAGATTAAGTCCCTAATCAACGGCTAAGATTAGATTTGGCTTGATCCATGCCATTTAGAACATTCTCACCCAGTTTTATATTAATAGCCATTAATATTTTAATTTTCCTAAGTTTATACTTAGGAACCCCATTAAAAATATTAATTATTTTAATGTCTCTCCAACCGGTGGAATTCCCCAAACCATTTATGGGTCTTGGAGATCTTATGTGCCTTAGCCTCTCCACCAATTTTCATGGCTAGAGCACATCCTATACTACCACAAATCGACACTCCCTCCTAGCGAGGAATGTGCTCTAGTAATGCTTCACCATGGAAACATAACACTAGTCCTCTGCACTGGTACCTGTGCTAATGCTAGGCCTGCTGCTTCACATCATCTGCATTGCTGCTTCCTATACTGCTACCCATGAGATTGCCACTGCCATTGCCACATCTGTACTGCAACTCCCTCTCAATATGCTCCCCATGCTGCCCCTAGCATGCCACTGCTAACTGTCGCACTGCAACTCAGTTACCGAGAAGTAGGTAACTGACTTCTCCCAAATACTGACAATCCAGTCAGTTTGGAAGCCACGTGAAACTGAAGCTGCCTTTGCTACTATCCTGTGCTTCCTTTGCTGCCACTGTGCTGCTGCATACAACTCTGTGTCGCTCGCACTGCTGCACCCGCCACTGCGCTGCCTCAGATTTCTGCACCCAATCATTGCCTTGCTGCTCCACTACACTTTGCTCCACCCGACATCTGTCATTCTGCTACTATCGTTAAGGGCTCCCATAGTCGGATATGATCTAGGAGTTTGGGCACCTCAAGGATCCCGCCCCTAGTTTGTAGTCCTCTTGACTGCAACTCAATGTCTCCCCACCTCTTCTCTAGAGTTGCATGAGCACTCATGGCACAGTCATCATCAATCTCGACCTCTTTCTCCGCCTTAGTTGGAGCTGCGTTGGAGTCGGAGGCCTCTCCCTTGTTTTTCTTCCTTTGACACTAGGATGCATAATGTCCTAGCTCCCCACAGTGGAAGCACTTCACCTTGGAGATGTCCTTCTTTCTCTTCCCTTGCTGTCCCGCAGATACTAGAGCCGCATCTTCCTCCTCCTCTTTCTTGATTCGACTTCCCTTGCCACTACTCCCCGCTTTGGTTAACCTCCTGGTCTCTTGGCGAAGAGCTGCCCACATCTCCTCCCATCCTAGAAGAGTAGCTCTGCCCAAAATACCTTGGACAAATGTCTCCCACTCCTTGGAGACTGCATTCAGGGCGGTCCTCACCATGAACTTCGGATCCAGTGTAGACCTTATGTAAGTAAGTTGGTCACGAATCTCCTGCAATCTGAGGAGGAACAAATCTATCCGCTCTCCCTTGTGCATCTGATACAACTACAATTGATTCTCCAATAGCATCTTCCACTGCACGGAAGTGCCCTCATACAAGGTCATCAAAGCATCCCACATCTCCTTTGTTGTGTTCTTTTCAGCAATATGTGATATGACATGATCTTTGACCCCATCTAGGATCATGCACTTCGCCCTCGCCATTGCATCCTTATACTTCTCATTTTTAGCTGGGTCGACCGGGATAGCCACGGTTCTCAAGGAAAAGCCCTTGATGCGATGTCGTTCCAAGCTGCCAGGATCCTTGCCTTCCAGATGACAAAGTTGGAAGCCCCGCCCAACCTGTTTTGATCCCTCAGTTCGTTCACTGCTATTTCAGCTCCTCTTCTAGACTCCCTTTGAGTTTCGACTTCCCTCCTGGAAATCTTCCTTTAAGTCCTGATTTCCCTGCTGGAAATCCTCCCGCCAAATGTCAAACTACTCCTCTCCAATCCTTCTTGCAATTGCAATTTGGATATGGATTTCTTGGCTAGAAATCTATCAAGATAGAGATTCCCCCTACCTGGTTTTGTCCCCTTAGGTACTGTTCTGCACCGATAGAAACAACACCCCATTAGCTTCTTAATCACAATTTGCCCACAGCTCCCTATGCCCCGACAATTGAAGAAACTGAGCCTTTCAGGCTCTCCGCAATCCCGACAACGGCATAATCTGCTCCTCCTAGCCACAACGTCGATCCTTCTTGGCTGAGAAAGATGACCAAGCACTGCGTAGGTCTGGTCTGCCATTATCTGCCTCTGCGCTGACCCTCCCCCTCGCTCGAAATGATGACGCAGGTCCTCTGCGTCACTTCTTCTCTGCTACTTCTACTTTGGAACAACGTTGTCTCTCGGGACAACTACTACTGCTGCAAATTCTTCAAATTACTGCTAGTTCCTTCAGTCCTCCTGTGATCTGAAATGCTCTGATACCATGTTGAAATTTCTAAGTATGACACGTTAGAAATCCCTACTGCATTATTTGGTTTAATTTCTCCTACTTGTTTATTCCATTAACAAGTTATTTATAAATATAATTACTGAAATAAATGCAAATGTAGCCTTAACTCATATACAGATCAACAAATGAAATAACTGAGACAAACACACAAGGGACACCGTTATTTTTGGACAATCGTCCCCAGAAAAACCCAATGCGGGAAAACCGGTGCATCAAATATGAGGGTTTTATTATTATGCAGTTTCTGAATACAACTAGGGTGCCATAAATGGTTACCCAACAGAGAATGCTCTCAGCAGTAGTACCTCTCCTCGGAGACATATTCCGGTTGATCAATCATCGATGAACGATTCCACAACTATGGCAGCTTCCACTGCTTTGCGTCACTTTGCAGGGACTGCATCACCCTTCCCGACTCACCAACGCTCAGTCTGCCCCACGAAAATTCTTTCGGCGTTGCCTCTTGGCCCCACGTCAGCTCTGCTAGCCTTTGCGCAGCGATTAAAGTCTCTGTGTCAGCTCTCAGACCCTCTGCGTCACCCACGCTGGCCTCTTCAGCCTTTATGTAGCTCTCAGCTGGCTCTGCCTTTGCGTCAGCCTCTCCAGGCTATGCGCTATCTCTGCCTCTCTGCTATGTATTCTCGGCCTTGTGCTGAACTGCCCCTCGTTGCAACAGATCACTGGTTCGATTCTATCAGCAAAACCCCGCTCCAGAAAATCGAACTAACTGATCAGTTTGGTGTGTCTCCAACTAACACTCAAGCCTCCTCTTATACTTTTCTTGTTGAGTCTTCAACGGCTGAGATGAAGTCCCTAATCAATAGCTAAGATTAGATTTGGCTTGATCCATGTCATTTAGAACATTCTCACCCAATTTTATATTAATACCCATTAATATTTTATTTTTCCTAGGTTTATATTTAGGAACCCCATTAAAAATATTAATTATTTTAATATCTCTCCAACTGGGTGGAATTTCCCCAAACCATTTTTGGGTCTTGGAGATCTTATGTGCCTTAGCCTCTCCACCAATTTTCATGGCTAGAGCACATCTGATGCTACCACAAATCAACACTGTCACGGACAATGAGCCCAATACATATGTTTTCAGGAGAAACTAACAAATCAAATCTACAGATCTACAGATCCATATAGAAGTAGAGAGAAACCCAGATCTACCTGATTGCTGAAGTCAACTGAAGCCAAGATATCAAAACCCTAGATCTGAATTGGGCCACCCTTATCAACACTGTCTGTGGGCAGTTGAAACTTTAGGGTCGCTCTCATGAAGACTGTATACGTGTGATTATAACTGCACAATTGCTCCTAGGAGGTCACTGTGTGTGCGACCTTGACACTAGACTGTAAAAACCCATAGTCGCACCCTTAATGAGCTGTACGAGCGACCAAGGGAATCAAAGTGGCTCTCTAGCTGAGCTATGTCAGGGATTGCACTGGCAGGGTCACTCCCAGGGCTACCTGGTGCAAGCGACCAGGGATCGGATCCTTTCGATCTGACTTTGAACTCAAAGTCTCTCCTTTTGAATTGTCTCCGAGCGACCAGAGAGCCAAAGTCGCTCTCTTGACCACTCTGTGCCTGGGACCATGGATAGAAAACTTCTGATTTGTGCCAGCGACCGAGATCTAGAAAAACCCTAACCCAGAGCAAACCTTTCCCCTATACTTTCAAACCCAATGCGAACTTTTGCCGATGAACCTGTGCGAGCCAAAAAAAATAGAAGAATAGAAACATGTCTTGATTGAGTGTAGCTAAATGAGCTTGAGGCCTCTTCCTTTTATAGTCTTTCTTGAGGGTTTACTTGGGGTTGAGGTTGATCCAAGCAGTTACCCAAGTGGTTAGGGCCCACCCATTCCATAGTGAGTGAATGAATAAAATAATTCAAAACTTAACTTCTGCTTAACTAAATCGGGTCGTCATTAGGTCGATTTTGGTCCTCTCGAAAAGAGCAATCTAATGCAATCATTATCTCGGTCTTTTCAGCTGTCCAAGGTGGAATATTACTGCAGTTGCCAAATTTAACACTCCCTCTTAACCAGGGAGAATTCCACCTGCCAATATCTGTCCATCAAATCAATATGCTGTTCTGGAATCTTTGAGTGTCATCACGTATCGTCATGGATCATCTCTATCATGTACTCGTTGTGCCATGTCCATCTCAAGTGTCTCATGATCAGAAATCATCATTGTACATCTCGATGTATCCTTTGTGCATATTTGCTTATCTCTTGATTGTTCCTGCTCATACGCTGAACATTCTTGGATCTAGAAGAAGAAGAATTTGATATCAGAGGGGAGCTCAAGCTACCACCCTCTATGCATCAGGCTGCTATCTGAAATCTATGTCGGCGGGCTACTACCTGGATCATCATCGGAGAGCATATCATCAGGGAGCGCATCTGAACCTAGAATCACAATGGGGAGCAATAACTTCCATCCATACCGAGCAATAGGATACCTCATCACAAAGGGGAGTAAATGCTCGACCCTGGAATTTCATCGGGCTGGGGGGGGGGGGTTGGGGCCTATACCCTCAACTCGGAATCATATCAGGTCATCTCAATCCACAAGTCATCTCAACCCATCCTTATTGCCTACCGATCTTCCCATCGATGACCTAGAATAGTCATGTGGTAGAACACCTACATCATAATCGCCTTGGGTTGTACACCCCCAAGCATACCCTCAACTCGTTGGCCAGACGAGGAGTAATATTCCCAACAAGTGCTGCTTGTGGGTATGATGCCAACTGGGGTATACTCTGCTAAGACCAAGATAGGGTGAGCTACAACTCCAACCCTATGGGTATTAGATAGGGGTAACTCCCTATATAGATAGGGTAATGCTCTATTGTCCAAAATTCCCTCAACCCCGGAGCCCTCCATCTCGATTCCTCACCTTGGGAGCTCGAATAGGGTAGGAAGAGTTGGTTCAGTGTCCTCGATCAGTGCTGCCCCTCATCTAGAGGGGATGCTCTCTGAAAACCAAGATGCCTTTGAGAGAATATCTGCAATCTGCTTGCCTCAATAACAATTGTTTCCTTTTCATACAGAACATAAAATCAAATATCATGTCAGATCATATATAATCATATGAATCACAAAAGGATACCATAATCATCCTCCCTCTCACAGAGGTGCCAATCACAAGCCTGAGCTTGTTTCGAATAGCTGCACTGTCTCAATATATGAGAGTATCTCAGTTCCAACTATAAATATGGGACTTACTGCCAATCGGATTATCACAATGTATCCATGGTATCCATGTCATATTCAAATCATGCTCAAACAACTCTCTAACGAGCTTCTGTATCCTTCCTCACAGCTAGCCATGCGAGCAACATCATGATCAACCTCAGTCATGTTATGGACCCCTCATCTAAGATATCATGGCAGATCACATACTAAAGCAGCATCCAAATAATCTCAAATATTAGCAATACATTTATGCAGATACATATCATAGGAGAAATATCACATTCTCAAAATAGAACACCTCATGCAGATATTTCAAGGCAACTCTATGTGACTAAAGCAGTTCAATCATGAATTTAATCAGGTTCTATGCACATCATACATATACATATGGATGTTCAAAACAGAACATCGATGCTTCAATCAACTGTCGGGTGCCATGTCAAGTTCAACAATATCGTTGAACTTCAAATCATAGTATCCAGGGTTTTCCATTTTCATTATTTAAAACATTTTCCAATAGCGCTTTGCAATGTGGAACTTCTTTCCCAAATTCCATAAATAGAATCATCATGCCATGATACATCATTTGAGGCTTCATAAGACACCTGCCTCTGATTTAGATCATCAGAGGCTTATCACCTGTCACAAGTAGATCATTAGGATATAAAACCAAAACCATAGTCAATATCAAAGCCATACCTTGGAACTCGTCATTATGACTTCATCAAATAAGTGTCAAATCTAGACATATTTGGATCGCAATGCTCTAAGCATAATGCCTTGCTAAGCCAACATAGTCATACCTCAATGTTGTACTATCAGAGTTTAGAAGCCAAATCACAACCATTATCAAAGTTATCACTATCATGCCAACAAGTCATGCATTATCAATCCAAACTTTATCAATTCATTTTCATAATCACAATATAAGTCATCCTGCCATCAAAACTATCATCATTCCAACCATTGTGCTAAAGCCTAAGAATAAGGAGGCCAATCTCCAAATAAGTCATCATGCCCACATAGTATTGATATCAGGGCAAATCAACAATCATCAAATCAGATCGCTAGACATTAGGTCAAGTCCAAATTGCTATCGGAGAGAGATCTATAAAGCACATCTCAATCATCAATTCAAAGTTATTGTTAAGCATCATGACAAAACACTTTTCATATATACCAGTAATGCCAAATCATGCCAACCTCTTGTTGCACAAACATAGTGACATATCTATATGTATATCCTGGTCACTTGTAAACACAAGTTCAGTCTGCATGTTCATGTTATGGCAAACATTCAAACTTTTCCTACTAGCAAATCTTCACTGTGGTACTGACATCTTCCAGGTGACCATCTGATTTCATACACAATACTTCATTATATGATTAACAATTTAACTCAACAACTTTAGAAATCAAATTACAGTGGAAGAATATGTCAGAAACCTCTTGAGTCAGAATTCAAACAACTTCATAAAGCTTCAGATGATGGTCAACTACAGTGAAACCTTTGGTCGCTCTCTTAAGGTTAGCATGAGAGCGACTTTAGCTACTTGGTCGTTGTCTCGGCCTTAGCATGTGTGCGACCAGGGATGAGATCTCCTAGATCTGTGATTGCGACCGAGGCAAAAACCCTAATTTCTGTAAGGGCTTTAGATCTAAGACTCTGCTGCAGATCAATACTGTCAGATGCACATGAATCATACTTCAACGACATAGAATACAAATAGTAATAAGGGTAAGAATCTTGAAAAGCAATTCTCCCTTTGATTGGGGATCTGTATCATTCATCTTCATTCATGTAAGCAACCTGTCTCTACTTGAGTCATACAACAACAAATCTGTTAGATCATAAACATGGGGCTATCAACATCATGACATCAATATTTCATCAAAGGTTAGACTCAAAGCAGTAGTTGGATGCAACATCATATCTCAAAGATTATGAACACAATAGCATTTTCTGTCAAGTCACTCCATCAACTTATTACATCCAGTTTAACCATATGCCGTCAAGACAAGACCACAGGTAGTAAGAGATCTACTTATCAATCTTATAGTTATACCTCTCACATCAAGGTTATCATGACCAATGAGAACAACAAGAGTCTCAATTACTCTTTCCATATGCTTTCATAACGCTTATCGCAATCATTACCAACAGACTCATGTATAGGAGTCAATGAAATCCATCATGACAAGTATCAAGAGTATAATTTTCTAGAGCCAAGGTGTTATCCTTCTTTATAGGATCAAGGTATCCAAAAGATAAATCATAGATGTTAGCCAAACATCAAGAGTATCAATGTATCAACATTAGATAGCCTCATAGAATTCAAGAAGGTCAAAAGTTCAACATCAAGTGCATAATTTCATCATAGGAGACATATATCCAAGTCACTTTCATATGCACATATGAGCCATTAAAGAAAGAGACATTCTCATAATACCTTAGGGCTTACCGATCCAATAGCTGAAACACAACCTACCATGCATATCTCAAATACCTGAGCACCTACTCCTTAGACATAGGCCACTTGAAGCACTTTGTTACCTTTTCATCAAGTACTTCTTTATCTCTTTCTAGATTTGCATCTCAAAATGATCCTCAAGAAGGATCTACTCATCACATCCCATCAAGGAGGTTAGAAACATCCATATACTCAAATACATATGCAGGAAGTACAAGCAATAAGCATAATCATCAGATCCAACAAGTAAGAAGCATCATAAGTCAAGAAATACTTATCTTCAATGAGAGGTGATCCTGTCCCTCTTGAACCAATATTCAAGAGCCATACATGTCCATGGTCCATATACCAATGTTGTCTTCATTTATCCAACCAGATCTGCTAGGGATTATCCCATCTAGGGCTTGAGCATCTTCACATTGACGAGCTAGGTTCCATACCCAACTTCATAGAATCCATTAAACTCTAATCATCAAGATGCCTATGGTTTTCTTCAAACCCTAGAATTCTTTTAGGTCTCCACCATCCTCTTCTTGCTTCCATCAAAGGTGTCATCATCGGGGTGATCTCCATGACTTTTCTTCAGCCCAACTCTGATAACATGTTAATTTTTCTTAAGGTGACATTGTTCTTTGCTATGATAGTTGCATTTCATCATAAATACATTAAGCTCACCTGTTAAATTATGGTATGTTCTATGCTTAGAGCAGTGTACTTATTTTTCTTCTTATTACCCAGAGATTAGCAATCACATATAGATTAAGTAAAATGCAGATAGAACATTAAATGATCAACAGAAAACAAGCCAAGACAAGAGACACAAGATGTGGCGGCTAGCCAGGGACAAACCCCAATGCGGGGAAACCCTTTGATCAAATCTTCTTTTATCTTCAATAGTTCAGCAAAGAGAAATGGTACAAAATCTGAATTCAGTAATTTTATATCAGCAGCAGCAAACCCTAGATCAGCAAAGTCAAACTTGGTCAAACTAGATGAAATTGACCTCCAATATGCTTGGTCAATTTTTGGTCAACTTGCCCTTGAATGGCCTTTGAAGTACAGTCAAATAGCAGATTTTTGAAGTCAACCTGCAACCCTAAACTAGGGTAGTCAACACCGGTCAAAGCAGAGGTCAGATCACCTCAGTTTTCGTGCCAAAAATTACAGCTTGCCTAGGAGAGGCATCCACACCCAATTCGCACTTCTAGATGGTCAATGCTTGGTCAACACTAGTCAAAGAGATGACCTGCTGCCCTAGCATCCTTCTTTATGCGTCTTCCTTGCCCTAGGACGTCTTCCTTTTAGCCACACGTGTGAGAGAGAGAGAGGCTCCTTTTATGCGTAGGGGGGAGAGAGAGAGAGAGAGAAGATGAGTGAATGAATTGTCCAAATGAGGAAGAAGGCTCCTTGTATTTATATGCAAACGTTGAGGATGAATAGACGTGATTGTTGGGCTTCTGAGCCTACGTAAGTTAGCTAGCTGACCTTGACAATTTGTCTATAATCAAAATAAATTCTTATCTCCATAAATACTTATTGGAATTGGATGATCTTTAGATCAATCCTACACCTCTCGATGAGAGGAATATAGGAAAAATATCAGAAGTCATAAATAAGGTGATCCACATGGAGTTTGGCCCTAGTTTCCAATTTTAACACTTCCTCTAAACTAGGGAGAACTTCATCTGTAATCCGTCAGACCGTCACTGCTATCCATCCATCAAATGCATTATCCTGTACAACTTGACCCCACTCTGCTCTGCTTTGCTCGGCTCTGCTTTGCTCTGCCCTGCTCTGCTCGAACTATGAATAAGAAGAAATGATCAAGGATGTATCATACCATCCTCCACTGACCCGAAGTCAGTCTCAGAGTGTGAACCACTCTCACTGATCCCAGGTCAGTATCATTGATCCCAGATCAATGGAGGTCATCCTAGCATAGGGAGTATGGTAGATGTAGCGATGCATCCATCGATAGTACTACTATGGTCCCTATCCTCATTTCCCTGCTCATTGATTAGATGAGAGGTACTTCCCATGAGTCCCAGACTGCATGGGTAGGATGCCTCGAGAGGAGAACTAATCATCCTGTCCACAGGAGAACAAACCATCCTGTCCAATGGATGCCACAAAGAATTAATCATCCTGGCCTACAAGAGAACTAATCATCTTGTTCCACAATCGCCACAGAAAACGAATCATCTTGGCCCACAGGAGAACTAATCATCCTGTTCCACAGTCGCCACGGGGTGTCACAGGGGAGGTTGAACCTTTACCCTGTACATAGTGCACCACTAGGGGATGGTGAGTCGCATTGTGGTCACATGTCGCTCCAAGAAGTACGCCGCTCCCCCCTGGAGCTCCCAGAGCTCAATACATCATACTCGACCCTCATAAGAGGGTCTCTAAACGACACCAAGTCATTCTCGGAAAGTCAGGAATTTGACCTTTCCTAGGGGCTTTGTCAAAATGTCGGCGACCTGTTCATCTGTACTGATATGTTGGAGCCTTATTGCTCCTCGTTGCACCATATCTTGAATATAGTGGTACTTGATATCAATATGCTTGGAGCGATCATGAAATATGTGATTCTCTGATAAACGGATCCCGCTCTGGTTGTCACACAGGATCACGGTGGTATCCAATGTAAATCCAAATAGCTCACTAAAGAGCTTTCGCAACCAGACTGCCTCACAAGTGGCCATGCTAGCAACATTATACTCTGCCTCGGCGGTGCTCAAAGCCACCGACTTCTGCTTCCTGCTCATCCAGGATATCGAGGCAAATCCCAAAGAGACAGCACCCGTAAGTGCTCTTTTGGTCTACCACACTACCTGCCAATCAGCGTCAGTATACCCAAGTAGTCTCACATCTCCGACAGTGTATCTCAACCCATGAGTGATTGTGCCACGAAGATATCTCAGCAGAGTCTTGGCAGCAATCCAATGTGAGTGGTGAGGCTCAACCATATGTTGACTCAATGTGTTGACTGCAAAGCATATATCTGGACGGGTGTTCATCAAGAACATTAATGCTCTGACGAGTTGACGATACTCGGTAGCATTTCGTAAAACAGGTCCGGCAGCATTACTGCTTAACTTCTTGAAGTCAAGCTCCATTGGGGTAGTTACGGGCTTGCAGTCCACCATGCCGAATTTCTCAAATATCTTCACCACATATTTTCCTTGAGATAGGAAAATCTCCCCTGGGTTTTGCCAGACTTCCAGTCCTAGGAAATAGTGCGTAAGTCCTAGGTCTTTCATCTCGAATTTAGAAGCCAACTCCCTCTTACATTCGTGAATGAGAGGGTCTGCACCTGTTAGAAAGAGGTCGTCAACATATAGAACTAGTATGAGAGGCTTGTCATCTATAACCTTAAAGTAAGGGTTAGGGTCGGCTTCACTCCTAGTGAATCCCAGCTTCATCAAGTAGCTATCGATTCTCTCATACCATGCTCGGAGTGCTTGCTTTAGCCCATAGAGGGCCTTCTTCAACGTGCACACATGAGATTCTCGATCATAAATCTCAAATCATTCGGGTTGCTCCACATAGACCTCCTCTTTGATCGAACCATGTAAGAAAGCAGTCTTGACATCCATCTGATGTAGGTTCCATCCTTGCGAAGCAGTAAGGGCTATGATCGAGCGGATGGTGGTATATCTGGCAACAGGTGCAAATATCTCGTCCTAGTCTATACCTTCCTTCTGGGAGAAGCCACGAGCAACAAAACAAGCCTTCTACTTTTCCGCACTTCCATCAACTGCATGCTTTATCTTGTATAGCCATTTTGAAGTGACAACAACTTTGTCTTGGGGTCTGGGGACCACATCCCAAACATCGTTTTTCATAATGGACTCATATTCCTCGGTCATAGCATCCTTCCATACTTGATGCTTGACGACATCTGTGAATGACGAAGGTTCATTTTGAATGAGCGTGCTCATGATGGTCAGGTATCCCTTTCACCCGTTCGGCTTCTTACTTTCACAGAAGATTCCTCTGGGTGCAATGTGTCCTTCAGCATCATCAAGTGTCCCCCTAAGCCATGAAGGCCTCTTCCTAGAAGAGGAAGGCTCTTGCGGAGGTGGATTAATAGGATCCATAGGTTCTTCCACATCGGGCATTGTCTCGTCTTCCTTTTCCTTCGGTTCCTCGGTGTCAGCTTCTTTAGATCCTCTCAGAGTAGGAAGATTGTCAACTTTGCTAAGAGCCATATCTTCGTCAAAGGTGACATCATGGCTAATCTCAACTTCCCTTTGTCCAGCCACATAGATTCTATAACCCTTAGTATTTTCGCTATAGCCCACGAAGATTCCTTTCTTTCCGGATGCACCCAATTTATTCCTTTTCTCCTTTGGCACATGAAAATATACAAGACTTCCAAAAATTCTAAAATGAGATACGTCAGGTTTCTTACCAGTGAACATTTCTTCGGGAGTCTTGGAACCCAATGCTTGATGAGGGCATCGGTTTGGTACATATACGGCGGTATTTGGAGCTTCGGCCCATAGAAACTTTGGAAGTCTTTGATCATGGAGCATAGCACGGTCGTCTTCCACAATTGTACGATTCTTCCTTTCCACCACACCATTCTGCTCAGGAGTATATGGTGTAGTAGTCTCCCTCTTAATGCCAGACTCTTTGCAAAAGTCATGAAACTCATTGGATTCATATTCAGTCCCATTATTAGTCTTTAAGATCTTGATCTTCTTTTCGGTTTGATTCTCGATCAAGGCTTTGAAGTGCCGAAACGAGGAGAACACTTCATCCTTCTTTTTCAAGAAGTATATCCAAGTCTTGCGAGAATAATCATCTGTAAAAGTGAGGTAATATAAATATCCTCCCAAGGAGTTCACAGGCATCATACCAGATATGTCTGAGTGAACTAACTGCAATATATCAAAGGTCTTGCTTTGGCTTGAGGGGAATGGTCCCCTTTCTAGCTTTCCTTTGGCATATCTTGGACATACACCTTCTTGCTCTAATCTGAACTCAGGCATCTCGGTCACCATTTTTCTTACATCGGGTAGAGCTTTATAATGAAGATGAGCAAACCTCTGATGCATAGTTTGGACTAAAGAGATGTGTCACAAGACATGACACCTAGTGGACTTCCTCCGACCTAATATAATGAATCAACTCGAAACCCAAGAGTAAAAGCATCTTTAAAGTTCTTTTTCCATACACGTACCTTGCCATGCTGAAGGTCACCTTGTAGCCTTTGTCTTCCATTGCCGAAATGGACACCAGGTTCTTCTTGAGATCAGGTACATATAATACATCTTGTAAGTGGATGGTATTACCCTGATTCAATTGAAGAGTGCCATTTCCTACGCCTTTCACGGGATATTTTGAATCATCTCCAAGAAAATTTCCAGGTTGGTTTCCTTCTCTATCAGATTATAGAGAGCTTCTTTGTAACTGGTGAAGTGCCTTGAGGCACCACTATCAATAAGCCAATTTCCTAGCGAGTTTGGGGGAGCAGTAGTAGATAGAGCTGCTGGTAGATTATATTCATCTTGCTTATTGTTAACAGTGTTAGATTCATACCTGGAATTTCTTGCCTTCTTGAATGGTTGTCCTCTTCCTTAATTTTCGACACTTCTTTTACCTCTGCCATTTTACCTGCCATTCCTTTGATTGCCTTGAGAGGGATTTTGATCATCATCTTGGTGTGAGTCCCTTTTATTAGGGCACTCCCTTGTATAGTGACCCATTTTATTGCAATTGTAACGTTGTCCTTTTCTTCCACCCTTTGGTCCAGCCTTTCCTTTGAATTTAGCCCTGGAATTGTTTCTTCTTTTAGTATGAGAAGAAAAAGCAGAGGGATGACCTTTACGTATGGGCATTTCTTGCTCTTCCATCCTTGTTTCTTCTTGAATGCATCTGGCCATTAATTCCTCAAATCTAGGAATTATGTTATTGTTGAGAAGAGTAGCCTTGAATATATACCATTCAGATGGCAGTCCTCCAAGAGTTGTGAGTGTCATTTCCTTGTCAGGAATTAGTTCCCCAATAGATAGGAGGTCGTTCTTGATCTCGGTGATCCTTAAGAAATATGCTTGCATACTCTCATCTTTGCCCTTCTTAATTTCCTTCAGCTTATTTCTAAGAAACAAGACTTGATTTGTATCATTAACTTTAAATAAACTCACCAGTCTATCGTAGATTTCCTTGGAGGTGTTCAGTTTGGAAACATAGGCCACCAAGCGCTTGTCGATAGAGTAAGCGCTTGTCGATAGAGTCCCGGATGATCTTCCTTGCTTTGACTTCTCTGTAATATTCCTAATTAGCCATGGCTAATTGGAATATTCGATTTTGCTCAATTTTGCCTTCTATAGTTATTTATAAATAAAAAGGTGAGGAAAGGGGAGACATAACTCACTTTTAGAATAAAGTCTCTCCCTAGTAGCACAACGTTGTAACTTAAAGGGGGAACCAAGGGGGGGCCAAAGAACCACGTAGAGGAGGGGCCCACGCAGACACTTGGAGGGACTGCACAGATGGAGAGGAACATGTGGCAAGAGAAGGAGCTACGTTGGAGGAGGTGAGCCTTGGGGATGAGAGAGGCCAACGCTATAAAGGAGAGAGGAGCCTCCTCATTTTGTCATTCGATTATGAGCATTTGAGCTCGTCACTTCCACTTGGAGCACGCTGGCTGTTTAGCCTGTCTGCAGCACTGTTTAGTGCACTGAGTGTTTCCGTTCGGAGATCTCACCCTTAGCCCCGGGGGACTTCGAGTGCCTACTCGCGCAAGGTAGTTTCAACAGTCTTTTTGCAGTAGTATTGATCTTTGGCATTGCGGAGGAGCTGAGCATTGGAGGACTGCGCAATCTTGAGAGAGAGGGACGCAGTTCTTCTAGAGGTAGTTCCGGATTGGGGGTTTGTGGAGGAGTTGAGCTGGGAGATTGAGCAAGGGATCAACCCTTGCATATTGGAGGATTTTGGCTGAGTTTCAGGCAGAGTTTTGGTGGGTTTTATTCAGTGGCAGCAGAGAGCCTTGACAGATTGCGTGGGTCCTCAAGGGGGCGATTTTCGGGGGTCGGCCATTTCAAAAAAGCTTTCTGGGTTTCTTGAGTAGAGTTCGATTCCAGAGTTTCAACATTTTCTGAGGAGGGAACAACCCCAAATCCTCATTTGATTTCCAGCAGCAGCAGTAGCACGACAGTTCACCAGCAGCATGGACGCAGTTCAGAGAGAGGTCATTCCTTTGCTATTCTGAGTGTATTTCTTCACTTGCCTTGTGCAAGTCGAGGTGCCATCTTTCTGATCACCTCTTGTACTCATTCTATTACTCAGTATAATAAAATGGCTTAGCATTTCTCTCTGCATTTCTTGAGTATTTGCTTATATTTCATGTTTATATTATTATATGTTGCACCATTGTTATTTCTATCACTTTGAGCTTCCAGGTTATTATATAATTTGTACGTATTTGGTTGGAGTTTACTGGGGTTTGGGGAATATCTCTGAAACGGGATATTACAGTGGTATCAGAGCATAGATCTGGCTCAGTCTATGGAGCTAGCAATCTTTGACACCGGGGGAAAAGCCCTACATCTGTTACAGAGGTAGGAGATACAAAGACACTAGACGTAGGTTGGAGAACACCTATGGGGAGGGAGACTGTGTTCCTATGGTGGACGCAGAACAGGAGGAGCTTGTGGTGAACGTAGAACAGAAGGAGCCTGTGGTGGACACAGAGTAGGAGGGTCTGATGGCAGACGAGGACGAGAAGAGATTTGCGGACATGCTCCTCAAATCAGTGCAGGACCTGTCGAGGCAGATCGAGGTGATGGGGCAGAGATTCACGGCAGTGGAGGCTAGACAGCGTGAGAACCCACTGGTTTTCTAGGTCGGTGAGGGATCAGGTACATCCCACCATTTTCTAGAGCAGGGTGCCACTCAGCGTGACACTACTCAGCAGATGGCCTCACATGCCCCTACACACTCTACCATGCCCACTTTCCTAGGAATAGACACGGGGGCTGGAGCCTAGCAGGAGGTAGAGCCCGGTCACATGGGCGACTATTTTGCAGAGTACCAGGCCTATGGGCAGGAGTTCAGGGATGGTCTCTCATTCAGAGACTTTGTTGAGCTCCAACGTGATAGTAGACCCCACGATCATCATAGAGGACACCGGCATTATCACGATGGAGACACCCACCGCACAACTAATAGATTTCACTTGCCTACGTTTGATGGTTCATCAAACAGTTCGGCAAGGTCTTGGGTGGAGAAGCTAGATATCTATTTCCAGCTTAACCAGATGTCAGAGGCAGAGGCCATCAAGGTGGCGACATTACATTTGGATGGTGAGGCCCAGGATTGGTGGTTCCATGGGATGGTTACACTCGGACATTACACAGTGACGACGTATGTCGAGTTCACCAGGAGATTGATGGAGAGGTTTGACCGGAGGGATCCGAAACAACATTTTGTTGAGTTGATGAGGCTAAAATAGACCGGGAGCCCTGAGACCTACATCGTAGACTTCTTGAGGGTTTCAGTGATGGTGCCAAATCTATCCATGGCACGGAGGATCTACATGTTTGTGGAGGGGTTAGCAGAGCCACTCTGGGGTCTAGTCAGATCCACTAGACCAGCCACACTCCAGGATGCTATTAGCAGGACCCGAGACTTACAGGATGCCTTACCCAGGACCCGGGCACCTTACCCCCAGAGACAGGCTTTCCAGCCTAAGGGGAAGGATGTGAGGATTCCACCTCCAAAGGGGAATCCAGGACGAGCACAGATTGACGATGACGCCAGGAGGGAGTTGAAGAAGAAGCGGTTGTGTTTTACTTGTCAAGAGCCGTGGGCACCAGGACACAGGTGTGTTGCTGGCAAGGCACACTTTATTGAGGTCTTCTCCAAGAGCAGTGGGGAAGAAGATGAGGAGGATGATGTGGAGGCAGTAGATAGTCATGCCGTGCAGGGTCCTTTGCCACCTCCACCAACAGCAGCAGGTGGTGCAGCTTTTGCACCTACCGGAGGGGCCCTTGCAGCATTGCGAGGAGTTCCCAAGTATTTGACGCTGCACGTACGGGGGACAGTACGTGGCCAGCGAGTATCAGTTTTGGTTGACAGTGGGGCCACCCACAACTTCATCGATGCACAGATGGTTGAGCGGAGAGGTATACTGACAAAGAGCTTCAATGGATTTTCAGTTTTGGTCCCAGGAGATCAGACCATGGTGTGTGCTTGTTATGTTCCAGAGTTATCAGTGACGATGGGCACCTACACACTGACTGACCACTTCCTCGTGGTCAATATTCTCACTCTAGTGAAGGTCACGACAGATTGGAAGGCCCTAGAGATGGAGTGGGATGATGAGAAGACAGGGAGGCATGAGAAGATACGGGGACAACACACATACCCGCCTCAGACTGTTTCGGCTCATCGGATGGAGGCAGTGTTTCGGAAGGGAGACATAGAGTGGGTAGTGGAGCTGCGTGCATCAGAGGCAGGGACCACAGGACAGACAGTGCACCTAAAGATACAGTCCATCCTTGACGAGTATGCCACATTATTTGGGGAGATTCCGCCGGGATAGCCACCGGACCGGGGGTTTGAGCACACCATCGAGCTTGAGCAGGGCATACATGCAGCGATTACTACCCCTTATAGGCATCTCAAAGCCTATCGGGATGAGATTGAGCGGGCCATTCAGGAGTTGCTGGCTCTTGGGCACATTCGGCCGAGCACAAGTCCTTTTGCTTCTTCCGTGGTGTTGGTGAAAAAGGACGGTACATTAAGGATGTGCATTGACTACAGGGCCCTGAACAAGAAAACACTGAAGAACAGGTACCCCATACCCAGGATCGATGAGTTGATGGATGAGTTGAGAGGAGCACGGTTCTTCTCAAAGATTGATTTGAGATCTGCTTACCATCAGATTCGCGTGAGGGAACAGGACATTCCCAAGACCGCCTTCAGGTGTCACTATGGGCACTTTGAGTTTTTGGTGATGCCCTTCGGGCTAACCATTGCCCTCGCTACATTCCAGTCTTGCATGAATCACATCTTCTGCAGTCATTTAAGGAAGTTTGTGTTGGTGTTCTTTGATGATATCCTCATTTACAGCAGGGCTTGGGAGGAGCATCTCCAGCATATTGAGACAATATTGCCATCTTGGAGGAGCAACAGTTCTATGCCAAGCTCGCCAAGTGTGAGTTTGGGTTGATAGAGATGTTATATTTGGGACACATCATAGGGGTGGACAGAGTGAGGGTCCAGGAGGAGAAGATCAGGGCCATCAGAGATTGGCCAGAGCCGAGGAACATGACAGAACTTCGAGGATTCATTGGCATTTGCACCTACTACCAGAAGTTCATCAAGAGTTTCTGACAGCTTGTTGCACCCCTGACGGATTTGACGAGGAAGGGGGCATTCAGTTGGTTGGATACAGTGCAACGAGCCTTTGATAGGCTCAAGAAGGTTATGAGCAGTTGTCCAGTGCATTGCCAGATTTTTCACAGCCATTTGTTTTGGAGTGATGCGTCGGGAGAGGGGATCGGCGCAGTATTGATGCAGGGAGGTCACCCTATAGCCTTTGGGAGCCAGAAGCTCCTTCCGCACGAGAGGTTGTATTCTATATACGACAAGGAGATGCTGGCCATCATGCATGCATTGGCCAAGTTCCGACAGTATCTAGTGGGTAACAGGTTCAGGGTGAGGACTTATCACAACAGCCTCAGGTTCTTTTTGGACCAGAAGCAACTACAGGAGAGG